>JAJONR010001441.1:0-169602 GCA_029582245.1 Solanum etuberosum | reverse complement strand
TATATATATATATATATATATATATATATATATATATATATATATATATATATATTCTTTTGTACTAACATTTTGAGTCACCTTTTCAAAGAATAACAAAAGAGATAGAAAAGTACTCCCTCCGTCCCTTTTTATATGTCATCTTTTTACTTTGCACTTGCATTAAGAAATGATGTAACTTTATCCTTCTAACCTTATTTAATGTTTTCTTAAGTCAACTTTATAATAAATGATGAATACATTTTCAAGATTAATTAACTACTCTATCAAGGGTATAATAGGCAAAATATGGTAATTTATGCATAAATTTTATAAAATGACAAGTACTGTGGTCCAGTTATTTATAGAAAGAGATAGACATATAAAAATGGACGGAGGGAGTATAATGAATCTATTTGGGTCCACATTTGGAAATCTCCTTGAATATAGTTTGACTACAAAAGTGAATAATGATAAACTAATTATTGAGTAGGTTGAATAACCAATTAAATATCTTCACCCTCATATACCTTTTAGATTTTCTACACCCCCCCCCCCCCGCCCCCCCAAAACCAAACATTTTAATTGTTTTATTTCACATCAATAAAAATAATGAATTCACAATCCAAAGATATAATCTCATTGGTCCAAGTGTCTAAAATCAGATATTTCCAACTCTAAAACACTATTATTCCTCCAGAAAAAGTGTATTTCTCTGCATCCAACAACAACATAATAAATACACTCTCATGGATAGGGTTTGGTGAGGGTAGAGTAAAAGACGAACCTTATTTTTATACTGTGAGGATAGGAAGGTTGTTTCTAATAAACCCCCAATTCATGAACAGAAGAAAATGAAGCGGCAACAATAACAAGATATGATAAGATAAACAACATGAAAGAAACAATATTTACTGCATGAATTACAATATTAATATTAGAACTTTTGTTGCAGCATTGGTGCCAGAAGAGTAAAAAGACAATGTTCTCAGTTTCAGGAATATTGTAAAGCAAAAAATATAGAGGGGTAATTGCATTCTTCTCTAAACCAATGGATATTTGAAAATGAAATGTGCAAATTTTCATGTATGACCAATTTTGCAGGTGCAGAAACGTTTTCCAAGAAATGAAGCAAGAGTATGCTACTCTAAAGACAAAGCTTGAGACTTACTTTCAGGTTTCTCTCCAACCCTCTAAAACATACAAAGTCAATCTCTCTGTAACGACATTGGTTGTTCAGATATTTTCTAGTTGCTACAGCGAAATGCTACTATAGAAAACGTATAATATAATACAACATGAAAAGTTAGTTCCAAAAAAAAACTTGACCGTTATAAAATACTATTATAAAAAGGTCTGACTGTAATACTATCTCTAATCCATATTATCTGTCATTTCAGAAAAAATTCACCTAGAAAAACATATCTAATAGCCTTATTTAAAAATTAAAAAAAAAACACCTAAGCTACCTTTTATCTCTTCTAAATGTCTCCTTTGGAGGCTCAAGGCTGAAAAGCCCTAGTGTGCTAGTGCTAGCAAGTTATTAGTGCAACAACTTAGTGTCTTTTAATCAACACTCCACTAATTAGACTGGTGAAATAAAATTTGAAAAAAAGAAGGTAATACATACTTCTTATTTTTCTGAAACGACAACTATTTTAAAACAAATTCAATTTACCAAAACGAGAAATAATATAGCACCCACTTGATGAATCCAGTGGTATTTTTGCAAATAATATTTTGAAATCTTGAATCTGTCTCTATATATGTAGTATGTGATGTTAATGGCTCCTTTTTTACCATTTGAACTCTGTAGATGGAAAGATAAGCTTCACTGATGTTGAAAGCAAGCATCAGATCGAAGTGAACAAGCCCATCATCATGACCTTCCTTCAACTAGCTGATATATCTATATATATATATATATATATATATTTCCAATAAAGGATAATTGGATATTGTAGCATATATAAAATAATCTTATCTTCAATAATAATAACTATATGGCATTGAAAAAATGTATTTGCCATTCTGTTGTATAAAATCTGTCAAAGCTTATTAATGCAAAGTTCATGTTTCCAATAGAACAGCTCTTTTTGTCTTCTATTTCCAGAAAAATAAATAAAAATTGACACCCTCAGGCCTCCATGACAGTGTCGTGAATACTTGTCCGCCCACATTCAGTGTTTACATCAAATTAAATAATTAAACCTTAGCAGTTGAAAACTAAAGAATAACTGTCACTTAACCAAGGTCAAGTGATAATTGTTTGTATGAAAAACACATGTTTGCATCAATTGAGTTGGTGTAAACATTGTTTCTCTTAGTTAAACCTATGAAAATGGCAATTTCAATCAATTTCAATTTTCATATTTACAACATCATACTACTATAGTTGCACAAGTTGGATCCGGGGAGGGTAAGATGTACGTAGATCTTAACCCTACCTTTTCAGGGTACAGAGGCGGTTCTGATAGACCCTCGGCAGAAAATACACTAATTCTTATGTTTAGTTTTAGTTCCAAGATTATAAACGAAAGGAAAAATAGAGATGAAGAGATAAGACACACAATCATCTAATTACAATTCATGGGAAACAAAATAGCACGAGCTAATTGCTATGATCAACTAGTTTTGCCTTCCATGATTTTCCTATCAAAATAGCAGAAGTTCTTGGAGAGTCTTGAATATTGAGAGGCCAGTCTCTCTATTGTCAGACCAAGAAAAAAAATTCATACAGTATCAAAACATAACTTGGTAAACCTGAACTGTAGCCTGCATTGCTCCAGGAATAGTATCATGTAACTGACCATGAGGATCATCATCTCGTTCTTCAATTCCAGTATCTAGCTACGCAAAAAAATTGAAACACACAGCAATCCAATCATGGCCAGTAATTCAGTGAGTCCTTGCAGAAGTATGAATGCTAATGAACCTAAGATAGAACCAAAACTATTAACACATATTGTGATGGAGAAGCTGGAACAAGAGATATCTATGAACGCTGTGTTAAGATCATCCAGTAGTTAACATACCAAATTTGTGTTCACATTGTTGATGAAGATGCAAAGAGTCATGGAACACGGCCAATATCCTTGAAATACTCATGTTCAAGGGCACTCCTGGCAGTGATTCTCTTGCTGGGGTCCAAGCAGAGCATTTTCTGAAAGTAATGAGGCCATGGATTTTAAGGCAAGATTGAAACGCCTATGCATATAATTGTATTAAACACCTATTTGTTGCGCACATATTACGGAGAAAGGCACTAAATCCTTCATATAATCTGCTAAACAGAAAACACAACGATTTGCATATAAGCAACTGCAACCAAACAGTCCTAGCCCCCAATAGGTGATATCCTAATATAAGTTTTAAAAAAATAATAAATACAAAGAGCAGAAGGGAACTAAAAGACCTAGGCTAAAGTGACTGAAACAAGAATATGAATGAGCACTGCAATTTGGAACTTCCCTTTCCCTTGAGAACATTTATTTACTCAAATCTCTTTTCCCTACCAATGTCACAAACGTCATTCCGAATAGTTATAATTATTCTAGCTGTGAGTACCTATAACTATTTCACCGGATTTTCTCAGAGAAAACCAGGCAGAAAGGTTGAAGTTTCATTCAGAATACAAGAAAACTTTGTATATATCATTTAGAAAAGCAAACTTACACCAAGGAGATCAAATCCTGCTGTATCAAGATTCGGGACTACAGTTGCCAGATCCTGCAATGTAAAAATTCAGCATTCTCTAGAAATGCGATAATATTGGCAGGAGAATCAGACTAGTCCTAAAGGTGGAAAAAAAAAGAGAAAAATAATCAAACTCTAAATTACCTTAGGAGGCCATTTTGGAAATGAAGATTTATAATCAGGCAAAGAAGTCACTCCAGGCCATGTATCCTCATTTGGAGTACCCACCACTCTTCATACAGAAATAGTAGAGAATCGTGACAATAAGGAAAAGATTTAATAACAGAGAGGAAAAGAGTCATAAACTGTACTACAAACTCAATCTTTAAACCTTCTCACAACCTAACAACCCCATAGAGAGAGAGTTGATTATAAATATTAGTAATTGATTGACTAGTATGTCTTTCAGCATGAAGAATTCAGAACTGACAAGTTATCCAACCCCTCCTAAGCCTCTTTCTTAATTCTAATTTTGGTCTGTGTCATAACAGCGGCCACTCAACCCATCCATGAACAACCATTCAATAAAAATGGCTTTTTTTTCAAATGGAATTGGAATGATCGACAAGGAGGACAGGGGATAAGGAGATAGTAAAATTACTTCCTACAAAAAGTCGAAACAAATAGCGAGTATGTTCACTTTAAGAAGTAACAAAGCATTCACTAAAGGACTGGCTATGCATGTTAACACCTGAAAATGTTGAAAAGTTCATCAATCTCTGAGTCACCAGGAAAAAGGGGCTGCTGGTTAACCATCTCGGCAAATATGCAACCAGCCGACCACACATCAACCGGAGTAGAGTAGTGCCTTGATCCAAGCAGTATTTCTGGTGCCCTGTACCATAATGTCACCACCTGAAACAATGAAGTCTACTGTTGGAAGTCAAAAGAAACAAGCTCAAAAGGGTCGACGATATGCTAGAAAACAAAAATGAACAGAGTATCTGTTTTTATAATCAATGAGACACAGACATGATAATCCAATCATTTTATTTTTCAGCCAAACAAAAAACTTAAGCAGGAAAAAGGTTGTTCATTTAGACAGGATGCCAGATATTAAAGAGAGGCATCAGAAGTGACAACAGTCTCTGCTCATAGTAACTACTTTCTGGTCAAGTTTGAAATGGAACAACATGAGACAATGGTAATACATGCTGGTTTGGCAATTTTGTTTCAAAGAGCTGAAACCATGTACATACCTCATGAGTAAAAGTTCTAACAGGAATACCAAATGCTCTACCCAATCCAAAATCTGCAAGCTTTAACACATTGGTGCGTGGATCTATCAGCAAATTCTGAGGCTTTAGATCTCGGTGGAGAACTCTACGAGAATGACAATAAGCAATACCACGGAGCATTTGATACGCAAACTTCTGCAAAATTGGAGATATTACTTCATTGACCAAGAACAAGAAACCTCTCAACCCAACAACCTTTTTACCATTAGGTGGTGATACTTCCTCACATTACATAGATAATCATATAATTTTAACTATTGTGTAAGGGTGCATCTCCTTCCTCTTCAACTAAGAATGCTAAACAGAGGCATGACAAACTTCATAAAGAAGTAATGGCAACAGATGAGGCAGCTAAATAGAACAATAATTGCAACCTCCAATGGAATATAGATCTTAATCTTACTCACTTTAACAACACCGGTATCCTTAGAGAATTCAGGACATGAATCCATGTGCTTCTTCAAATCCAAGTCAAGATATTCAAAGACTAGATATAATCGCTTCTCACTGTGAACCACATCCAGCAACCTGTTTCCAAATAATAGGAACTTTTTTTCGTTATTAGAGAAGTTAACTTCAAAAATAGCTTTTCCAACATTAAAAAGAAAAACTCAGTATTGCAACCCAAATTACTGTTATATACATGTTTGCATCTGTTCTTTAGTCACTAACTCCTAATTCAATCAGAAAAGGCAAGAATGCTGCTCCAGAAATGAACATAACACAATCATCCACAGCATTCATAGTATCCCCCCCTCCCCCCTTTGGTCCCCCTTCTATTTAGAGTTGTAATTACAGAAAATTGAAATTCCCAAGGTGGAAAAAAGTTCATACCTACAACATATTACACCCAGGCTCACTCACACCTATCTCATATATATATTATATTATATTATATTATGTTATGTTATATTATATTATTATTATTTATTATCTATATCTATATTACCTTAAAAGCATGAACTCCTAACTTGAATGTTAAATTACTATAATATCCCTAACTTAGGTTGTGACTTTTCCGATAAGTTGAGACTTTTTCCAAAGGATTGTGATTTTTCGATGAGTTGTGACTTTCCAAATAGTTGACTTTC
Source organism: Solanum etuberosum (assembly GCA_029582245.1). Classification (NCBI taxonomy): domain Eukaryota; kingdom Viridiplantae; phylum Streptophyta; class Magnoliopsida; order Solanales; family Solanaceae; genus Solanum; species Solanum etuberosum. The sequence continues at coordinate 163,598 of JAJONR010001441.1, read as the reverse complement.
AATAAGTTGTGGCTTTTTCAAAGGGTTGTGACTTCTCGAAAAGGTCATGACTTTTCATATAAGACACAAAAAACACTTCTTCATACTACCATTTGTTGACTATAAATAGAGGGGCTTCCTCTCATTTTTCAACCACAATTTGTTTTTATCTTCTATACTCTTCTTCTTTCATTATAAATTTTTTGTGTGATATATTATTGTTGAGTGAATTCGAAGCTTAGCGGAATATGAGGTACCACTATTCTGATGAAGTAAATCGTTCTATCCTAAGAGTGTATATTCCATAACCTCGAGTACTTGAGGAAAATAATTTTAATGATATAATAATTATTATTTTTGCTTAATATATACAATAGTATGTAATTTTCCTATATATGAAGTTAACATGATGTAGTCTAAATTCATTTGTTTTTATTAACAGTTTCTCTTGTGATATAGATATATGCTTCTGAATATCTTTTTTCAAAATTTAGAGAATTTTCACGATTTTTTTTTTATGCTCAAGACACAAGAATGACTTTATTTATCAATGCTACTTATGTGATTTAGATTGTCAAGAAGTTTGCTTCAAAATAGTTATCATATTATACTAAAAGTGGGAAGCCACAAAAGTAAAAGTTGAAATACTATTTTACCCCTATCTTAATTCAAAATGTTATAAAATATCTAAGCAATTAAATATTAAATAATAATTATATCATATTATATTATATTAAATACTAAAAATGAAAAGGTGTTTTAAAAGGCATTTTAAGAATGTCTCTCCATTCTCCAACATAACTTTTGAGCTTTCTGGCAAACTTTTGGCTTATAAATATCATTTGTATGAGGTAAAATTATTATTGGCAAATACATAAGCTAATTCGCCTTTCAAAGCTCAGAAGAAAAAAGATACCGATTTCATCAATTACAAAAAATGTTTAAGCATGGAGATCGCCGATTAAGGTAGAAGGTTGTAGTGGAGTCTTCTTTTGCTTTCCGAAGGGTTTAGGCTTAGTGGTGTCTGTCGTAGTAGTACTTTTATTCTTGTACTGTCTTGCTTTTGCTTTCTACCACCAATTATTTTTATGATGTTTCGGTTATTGCACTTTTTTTTGTTGTTATTGTTTTCGTAATAATCGTTATATTATATTATATTATATTCTCTTCACTGTTATTTTTCTTTTTCATATTTACTCTGATTTGCTATACTCGACTCAAGTTGAGGGTCTTCTGAATTGAGGCAACGTCTGTGCACACCCTACACTCCCTAGACGGATTTCACAAGATATGTTATTATTATAAAAGAAATAGCTATAAAATCAGACAACAAATTTAAACGTTTGGACTGAATTGATAAATGTACATCTATTTTGCTTTGTTAGCAAGTTTTGTCGAGAAATATGTTTATTCATCCTGTTTGATCAATTATTGATAATTTTTAAGATTTCTTTTGTCTTTAAATTTCAATTCTCTTAGTTAATTCAGTATTTAAAGTTAGAGGTATTTACATGCATTTACAGTAATTTAGAGCATAAAATTCAATCGGCATATTTCTATATACCATGATGGGGCTATATGATATTGATTTTCTTCACGTATTTATTGCTAGATGGTAACTGTGTTTGTCCGCTTATTCGAGTTTATTTCTATTCAGCAAATAAATAACTAAAGTAATGAATTACAGTAAACACAATACAAGTTTAAATTTTAAATGGTGTCTCAGTATCATAACAACAAATATTTTCTCAAGTGACATAGCTTTTAAAATACATTTTTTATTTATTATTTTGTTACACAAATTTTATAATAAAAGCTGAAAATATATATGCAACACATGTTCCATATATATATGTTATGGTGTGTGAAGCAATGAATATGCTGTCAAGCACCGCTGGTAAATTTTGTCTCTACTTTTGTCAGAAATAAGTATTATCTTATTCTGGAGAAAAATATGATGCATACTTCGTTATACATAATTTGCAAATTATAGGATTTGTCAGTGCAATTACTTCCCTCTCATGGTCTGTGCCTTTTGTTTTTCCTCTTTAAACTTGTAGCTTTCAAATTCCAAATATGGATAACTTATTGATTCTATATTTATTTTCTATCTATAATCTATATGAATTTCGTAATGTGTATGTTGTATTTTTCTTCTATTTTTTGTGTGTTTTTTCTCTATTAGACTTCACCAATCTAATTTTTAAGATTTTTTAATCATTATCGTAAGTCTGTATTGTTATTTTTGCTCAAATTAGTCAATTGTGACTATTGGAAGTGTGTTAACTACTGAACAAAGTTCAAATATTACCGATAATAGCTTCAACGAAATTGATTTACCGATGGTAGCTTCAAAGGAATTGATTTTAAACATTACAATGTGCCCCTCATTTGGTGTTTCTTGACGCACATTAAAAAAATATTACTCACTTCACACGATTTGCATAAAATTTTAATTGTTCTAACGAATCTATAAAAATTCACATGGAACACACGTGCAATGCACGTGTCCAGAGACTAGTTATTATTAAAAGTGGGAAGCTTTAAAGTGCAAAGTTGGATTACCACTTTACCCTTATACTAAATCCAAATGTTACTAAAATAATTAATTAATTAAATAGTGAATAGTAAAATTTCTTTTATATTTTGAGTTGGTATACATGTGAGTAAGTTAATAGAAAAAAAAATTAAAAAATAATTACCCCTTTAGATAGATACATGTACGTGTTTCATCTTCCAAAATTAATGTTCATATTTAATATTTTTGTCTTTAATTTGTTGTAATACTTGACCTTTCAACTTTGTAAGTGAATTTTCATATTCCAAAACTATAATTTTTTCCCTATTAATATAAATCTTCCAATAGTATTTCCATAGAAAGATTTCTATGTGATACAATTTTTGTGTGTGGAAGACTAGAGAAGCTTTAATCCAGTTAAGAAAATTTCAAGACAAGAGGATTTGTGTGAAACTTATAAGGACTATTGATGTGATTATAGGGACAGATAACACTTCAATTACTAGAATATTGGAGTTTGAACTATTTGTTTTTTTACTTATTTGCAGAGATTAGAACTATGATGAGACCCCTCCATTTATGTAGTTGAATTAATGTCACTTTTGTTAACTTGCCTTCCAAGATTTTTAACTCTTTTTTTATGGTCAAAGGTTGAGCTTGCCTTGCAGGATGTTTAACTCTTCTTTTATGATTGAAGGTTGAGTGTTTATTACTATAGCTTTGTTTCAATTTACATTATCAAGACAAAACATGGAAAAATTGTCTTAGAATACTTCTATATTCCTTGGTATTTAATTATATAATGGCAAAATTTAAATACCAATAATTGCACTTTAATTCTTTAGTTAAGACATTATAATTAAGTTACCTTGGTTATAAATTTGAATTAGCATTCTACTTAATGAGATCCTAATAATTAGTGTCAAGATTTTATCTTCTTGCAATGTGTATCCCGTAACTATTCATTTAATTTTAACAAAAGATTTTTAAAGAGAACAACGTTAAATGAAGAAGTATTGTAAATGTGGGTGATGAAAAGTTTCAACTACCAGGAAAATTATATCTCTAACAATCTATAAATAATTCTCTATAAACAAGAGATGGTAAAACATAAAAGAGAAATTAATGGTGGAGAACCATTCTTGCAACGGCCAGTAAAAAGTTAAAAGAAACCCCTTTTTTCTCAAAAGAGGCTTTTGATCCCTTGAAGAAGAAGACAAAAGAGCAGCATGTGTAATTTTTGATAGACTAATTAGCACTTTATTTTCTTAGCTTATGTTCTTTTTCTTCTAGTGAATTTAGAGCACCATGCAAACATTCACAATAATAAACAAGAGAGAAGAAGAAGTTCTTTACAGAGATGGCTTGTAGCAATTAGCAAACCGAATGCAAGTCCAAATATATGAATATCTGATCATCTATAGCAATGTCAACTCTTTTAAAGACTGTTAAGGTCTACTTGGTTGTTCTCTTTGAGAATACTAACCTTTTTGCCATTGGCGCCAAACGTGTTATAACTATGTCAAAAAAATTATGTGATTTCTAATAGTTCATGCTCATCGTTATGGAGTACATGTGCAACGCACGTGCCCAGATACTAGTAATATTACAAGTGGAAAGCTCCAAAGTGAAAAATTGGATTATCATTTCACTCCCTACACCAAATCAATTGTTATAAAATATCTAATTAATTAAATATAAAGTAAATATAATTATAATAAATATTTTAGTAGATATTAACACAATATAATATTTATTGTATCAAAGAAAGACCATCAATCTAAATAATTTATTAATGAGTTATAAAGTCTCTACAAAAGCTTTTTTAGAACTTGTATATCACCTTTTGAGCTTCCTATATGTATCAACGTAAGTACTAACATCTGCTAGAATTTATTTCAAAACCAACGTGGTCATTATACATAAGGTTCTTTAATTTCTTGAAAATTGTAAAGATGCTTTCTTTTAAATTTTAAAAACTGTCAAAGAAAATTAATTTCTTTGCAATATTTTTATACATACATCCTAACTTTAAATGATATATTGTCATGTCTGTTGCATTGATGCTTAACTTCTAAATACAAACATAATGTTAAATAAGCTTTCGCTTGTCAAAAATCTAAGTGAAACTATATGGTTTTCCCTTCCTCACTATCTGCTGTAAGAAAACAATAAAATTAAAAGCATAAGAAAATAGCAGCTGTGTAACCCACATACACTAATAATCACATAAACACACGATCAAAGTTTTCTAGGTGAGAACTCTGTACATTCCATTAGGATCTCCAACACATGATGTAAGTGATAATCTAAGACTAGATCATGCTGCTTCACCTTCTCTGTAAAGGCAAAGATTACCCTAAAAAAGACTGATAGAAGCATTTCTAGAAGATCGAAGTTCAAAACAGAAAAATACTAACAAAGTGAAAAGGGGGTAAAAACTGGATAAATACCCAGTGCAGTTCAAACAACATTACTGCTCCAAAACAGCAAACGTGAATTTACTGATATGGAGGGCAAGTAGACACGTGCATTAGGTTTCCATTATAACTTGCATCATATTGATATTATAATCACAGGAAAGCAAAATACAGCTTAAGTTACACTTTGCTTGCAATCACAATCATATAGTTCATATCGGTTATAATAAACAATAAAGACCATATTATACCTCACAATGTTTCCGTGCTGCATTTCTTTCAAAAGAGAAATTTCTCTTATAGCTGTGCTAGGCACTCCCTCATCTTCTTGCTCCAGCCGTATTTTTTTTAGAGCAACGGTTTCCTTAGTTGCACGAACAAGGGCCTTGTACACTACACCATATGTTCCTTCCCCAATCTTCTCAATTTTTTCATACTGCAAGTACCCCAAATGTTACCACCCAAAGAAGCATAGAGTACATAAGGAGTGACAAAGATACAGCGGACTACTCTGTTACCTGGTCCATCTAGGTCAATATGGATGAACACCCTGAAAAGAGAAGCAAGATAAATAGATAAGAAAACATTCAGTCATAAAAGAGGTAATAAATAAAATACTATTGTCAAGTTTAACAAGAAAAAAATAATCCAAAAGATAGTGTACACTCTACTGACTAGTAACACAGCCATATTTTCACGTCAATGTAAGTGTGAGCAAGGTAAATGGCCCAAGGTCCATGTGAAATGGACTTTGGACCTAGGCTATTCTTTTCAAAGCTCACATCGCTAAGTTTACAAAACCAAAACCACAGTAATACACATGAGAAATCAAAGCAGAGATCTCCGATTAACCAACATAGTATCAGCTCTAACAACACCAAAATTCAAATAACAAAGGAATCAACATAAACAACAAATCGAGAAAATACTCGAAGCGTTCAAAAATTAACATTAAAAGGCAACACATCTTGACCTAAACTTCAGCAAATGAATACAACCATAGACATACTTCAGAAGAAATGAAGCGCTGCATTATTCCGTCACCACAACACTGAGCTTACAAACCAAATCAAAGCTACGTCTCTAGAAATATATACCGAAAAGGTGAGCAAAAAGTATCAATAAATATCTGTGCGTATCAGGAATTCAGAAAAAATGGAATGCTACACTATTCCATCACCAAAACAAGGAATGGAGAAGACCAACCACATCCAAACCTAGTAATCTACACTAACGAATAGAAACAAAAACAAAAACATAAATAATTACACACGCACAAAAGATATCTACAGCTACATATCTAGTATTATACAGGGAAAAGATGAACAAAAAATATCAATAACCATATGTGTGTGTCATGAACTTCAGAAAAAATTCAGTGCTACATTATTCCATGACCAAAACGAGTACCAGGGAAGATCAATCACAGCCTCAAATCTATTAATCTTCAGCAAAAAAAAAAAAAAAAAAAAAATAATGTATAGCTACATATATAGTAATAATATACACTGAAAATTCAAAGAAGAAAAATATCAATAGCTATATGAGTGCATATTATGAACTTTAAAAGAAATTGAGTGCTACATTATTCCATCACTAAAACGAGTAACAGAGAAGATCAATCACAGCCTCAAATCTAGTAATCTACAGCGAAAATAAAAACAAAAAACATAATGTACAGCTACATATATAGTAGTAATATCCACCGAAAATTGTGAAGAAGAAAATATCAATAGCTATATGAGTGCGTATTATGAACTTCAAAAGAAATTGAGTGCTACATTACTCCATCACCAAAACAAGTAACAACGAAGATCAATCACAGCCTCAAATCTAGTAATCTACAGCGAAAATAAAAACAAAAATCATACAGCAACATATATAGTACTTATATACACCGAAATTCAAAGAAAAAAAATATCAATAGCTATATGAGTGCATATTATGAAAATTGAGTGCTACATTTATTCCATCACTAAAACGAGTAACAGAGAAGATCAATCACAGCCTCAAATCTAGTAATCTACAGCGAAAATAGAAACAAAAAACATAATGTACAGCTACATTTATAGTACTAATATTCACCGAAAATTCGAAGAAAAAAATATCAATAGCTATATGATTGCGTATTATGAACTTCAGAACAAATTGAGTGCTACATTACTCTATCATCAAAACAACATCCATATCTAGTAAACTAGAGCGAAAAATACAAATTAAAGCATAAATAACACATCTAGTTCTAGTAATCAACAGCGAAAACAGAAACAATTACACATACAGAGAGAAGAAATGTACTGCTACATGTGTGTGTAATAATATGATAAAGCGGATAGAATTCAGGAGAAAAGCGGCAAATGTGAGTGGAGAAAACGAGTCGATCAGAAACTGTTGCACATTCACCTTAGTATGGCGGAGATGAAGAACTTGCCGTCGTTACGCGGAGGATCGGAGATGAGAAGCTGCGGCGATTGTGGCGGGAGAAATAGAGTAAATGCCGCCGTAGAACCGTTTTGGACTGGAGTCACGGCTTTACTCTTTCTCGGTCTTTCATATATATAGGGGCAAAAAAAACAATTAATTGAAACTAATTTGACTTTTTTTCTACTTTTTAGTTTTATCCATCAAATTATTTTTAAAATGGTTTCCCTTTATGATGGTTTTGTTTATTAATTTCTTATAATCAATTTAGATTCAAAAACTTATTATCATTATTTGCTTAATTTTGAAGGATTATGGTGGAGTTTTATCATTGTTTTATGTTCGAATTTTGGGGATAAAATAGTCTTTGATAGTAAATATGAGTATTATTGCGATAGAAAAAAGAACTTTTGATTAGCTTTTTTGAAAATTTCCGAACGGACAATTTCAACGATATCTTTCAATTTTTTATTTTACTATGTTCAACTCTATGTATTCCTCGATTCATAGAGTTCATTCAATATACAAAAATGGCTATATCATAATTTCTCTTATTCATATTAATAACCACTCGAAGGGGAATATTTTTATGCGGTGCTAATGATTTAATAACCATTTTTGTATATTCCATAATATTTCAGTTTAAGCTCCTATATTACCTGGAGACTAGATATACCAAAAGAGATGTACGGTCTAATGAGATTACTATCAGACATTTTCTTATGGGTGACTTTATGATGTGGATCTGAATTAGACGAACTCCAAAGTGAATATCAAATACCAATAATGTATATTTATTTAACATCCCATATATATGTATTCATTATGTCCAGCAAATTATTATTCTACTACCCTGTGTTTTTTTTTTTTTGTATCTCTAGCTATGATTAATATGATTTCCCAAGAACTAAAATGTCATGAACTTATTGTTGTCTTGAATTTTACCTCGAGCAAAAGTTGATGGTAAAAATTTATTTGCATTGAATGTATATGTCAAATAATAAATATACGGTTTGTATTTAAATGTATAAAACTATCACTTAATCATATGATTAATTAATATATATTTTCACTTTATTAAATTACTTTCCTATAATAACTCGAATTAACACATCATGTGCTTTCATTCGAACTTTGAAAGTTTTGTATGCTACAATTCAACTAGAGGTAAGTTTTTATTTTGCCAAAATCTTCCATATTTTGCCCATTTAAGAAAAGGAGTATAGTATTAAAGATTCGAACTTTATGAATTTGAAACCGTTCAATCCATTAACGTTTGTGTATTCATAGTAGATTCTTAACACATATACAGACCTAACTAATGGATTCATTCTTAACACATATACAGACCTAACTACTGGATTCGATGGATTCGATTGAGCCCGTAGATTATACTGTGCATTCATGTTTTGTAGATTACACATACCAAAAATGTTGATCTATTTTAAGCCAAAACTAAAAGATGTCAATCTAAATCAAAGCTCAAATATCCAAATACAAGCCATTCCATTATATATAACCAACCAATAAGTCAATGACAAAAGCTCACAAGGAAACACAAAGAAAAATGTTACAATGAAAGCATAGTACACAGAAGAGATTGCAATTCTCCCCCTTACAGCACACAACAGTTCTTCATGGCCTCAATTATGTAGGATATTAATACACTGCAAAAAAATTTAACTTAGTATAAGCTTGGTAAAAAACACCAAAGAAATAAAGCAAAGTATAAAGAGAGAATAGCTGGTCGGATTCACTATTTACTTTTCTGAGCTGGTATACGTAGATTATACATGGTTAGATTCATATTATACATCCACCGACTATTTTTTAGTTTAAGCAATTGGGTGGACCACAACTTGGGTTAATTCTTCACAAAGGATACCAAGGGTGAAAAGGAGGCTAAGAGATCAACTTACCAACATGCCTAGAGACCCTGATCAATGAGATAGTCACCCAGCCTTTCAACAATCACATTACACTGGCCAGGAGTCATCGGCTCATCATATATTCCAATGATCAAAGCCTGGTTAGTCTTCTTAACGGTGATACCACCGGCACCCTGAAAATACGCAGGACCTAGTCAGTATGACAAATTATAGAAGGTCAAGTGTTGCCATGAGGGAGGGCTTCATCAAATAATCTGTGCTAAATTCCAGTATCTCGTGTAAGCATTGTGTAATCTACTTTCATGGATTACAGCAGGGAAAATGTCAGCAGAGAAGATCCACACTTCAATGGTCTTTGTGAAATAATTAAGAAAACAAAAGTGTGTTCTCTAACAATTCAAACTTTATATTAGATGGTCACACAATTCCAACATGGTATCCGCACCGGCAGAGGTCGTGAGTTCAAATACTGTCACTCATTAACGAGAAGCCTTTCCACGTGTTTGAGCTATGAAAAAGGATCATACACACATTTAGGGGTGTGCTGAGACATAATTATGTAAATAAAAGTTTGCTCTCTCTAGCCGCTTAATAAGATGGCCACACGATTCAACAATATTTATTCTAATTGGTCTTCACAGATCTAAGTTGAAACGAATGGATCATCTTACGGAGAGAGGCAATAGTAAGAAGAAGAAAAAAGAAGAGTTTTTGTACCAAAAACATTTGCATATAAAAACTGAACATTAGCATAAACTGCCGCAAAAGTTAAGCTTATTTGAGCATCTCGAAAGATTCAAGTGAGAGTTTATGACACTTTCCTGTTCTTTTTCTTTTTTTGGAGGGACAAGGATAAGAAAACTTTTTTTATTCTCGGGGTTCAAACCTGAGACTTATGCCATGCTTAGATTAAAAGATACTCACTACTTCACAAGAAGACTACTTGCAATGCAATAGTAGGAAACCAGGGTCTCGTACCTTCTTGCCTCGTATAACAGCTCCTGCCTCCCCTTGAATCACCATATACTTTGTTCCCCCAAGATGTAAACCAGTTGGAGCAAGTGTTCCAGGTTCAGCAAAATCATTCATTATGGCTGTTATTTCTTCTGGTTTAAACTGCCAAAAAAAGAACACCATTAATGACAAACTCACCAAGTTAGTTTCTTGTCAGTGCAACTCTACATTGCTTCCAACAAGCCTTCGCCCATAGGAATGGCATTGGATAGTTTAGTAAATGAAGAGATTTATTAAGTTAATATGAACCATGAAAAAAAAAATATTAACACCAAAAGACCCCCTTATACATCCACCAAACTATCAAATTCATTATTAAAAATCCAATTTTTAACATGCAATTTAAACACAAGCACAAATGAAAAGCTTGAGAAATAACAATATTTATGACTTTTTCTTCAAGTGGATACAACAATTTGATTGCCAACTCATGCTGAATAAGTAGTTTTCCTATTTATTGACTGTGGCAAAAATACGAGTTTTGCATAAAGACAAGTCATACGGGGAGATATCAACTTCTAGTACTGTCTTTAGATGAAGATATCAACTTCTACCAAGTCATTGCAGGGACCAATGTGGAACTTCTACCAGTACTCTTCCTGTACACGCTGACAGCAAACTGCATCAACTGAGCAGCCTGTTGGGGACGCTCTCAAGGGCTGACCTTGATTATTTGGATCAGTGTCTAAGATCCCATTAAGAGCTAGGGAATTCTATGAGCACGTCATTGCCTCAATAGAAGGAAAAAAATTGAACTTGCTTTAGAAAAAATTAAACCTTTGACCAATTACATAGAAAGATTCAAGATTTGTAATAGTGGATGCTAATACACCCACAGTCAGTCATCCACTACCTTCTGCTTGAATTCTATACATAACGAAACGATTCTTAATCATTCAAATTTATCCTTTTTCTCAAAAAACTATTTTCAAAACATTGTTTGGTTGTACATTAGAGTAGTTCTTTGATTAGTTTTTTAAGAACGAAAATTTTCACGTAAAATCTGTTTTCCTACTCACAAAACTTAAAACTTCTTTTATAAGTGAAATGCACGTCCAAACACAACTCCAACTTCCAAATACCATTTTTCAACTTCAACTTCAAATATCACTCAATATTTATGCCCAAACGACTAAATTTGCAACTATCTAAAAAGAAGTACTCCCTCCGTCCCAATTTAAATGCCTTACTTCCGTTTTTGGTTTGTCCAAAAAGAGTATCTCTTAAGTCTGCATCTCTAATTTGAGACCACAAAGATTCAAAAGTCTGCCGTTCTTTCTTAAACTTTGTGCTCAGTCAAATTAAGACACTTAGATTGGGACGGAAGGAGTAATAGGTGCAGGTCTTAAAGCTACGATTCAGCAGACCCAGTAGTTTTGGCTCAATCCCTTTTTTTGTAATTATTAATCCACAACCAAGTAAGTATAAAGGATGGTAATTCAAGACCTATAAACTAAAAATACTATCTTCACCTCTATGGATACATATCGACTTCAAAATTCTGGATTTTGACCAAACTAAAGCAAGTAAAAAGAAGTAAACCCAAGTAAAATTAAACCAAAATAAGAAGTGGGTATGAAGCAAAACCTGAGGGAAATTATCAGATTGAGCCCAAACGGAACCATCATGGCCGATGATAGCAGCAGAAGTGAGATGATTATCTTCAATCTCACACATCAAATGATCATCAACATACGTTTGCCACGACATCTTCTTCTTCTTCTACTACTTCCGCTGCTGCTGGTGCTAAGTTTGGTTCAAGATCTGTGAAAAAATGGAGATAAATTGATGAGTTTTTCTAGAAGTTGCGTTGATTTAAAGCTGCCGCCTACTGTGATGACTCTGTTTTCTTTAATGTGAATTGGGGAATGGTCCTTTTCAAAAAATTTCCTCTGTGTTTTCAGTGTTTGGTGCAGAATAAACTAATAATTCAAGTACACTATTATTATATCCGGGCGATTCCGATGGAGTGATAAATACTCTTTTTAAATATAGAGTCATTTTTGTTAGAAAACGTTTTAGCTTCAAAGTGAAGAGAGTAGTAAGTATTATTTTTTTTTGTTTTCCATTGGTATTTAGTATATGCATTAGAGCTCTAATTAATTTTGAATCGTGCAAATGGCGCTCCAAACAGAGTTTTTTTTCATATTCAGGGTTTGAGTTGTAAGTACTCTACTGTTCTCAAATAGAAATTTCAAATTCAAGTCTTATATAGAGTCGTGTTGTGGAAAACAAAACGTGTTATCTCTCAAAGTGAATTTTTTAATGCAAATTTAGATTAATCTAATCTTAAATGAGTATTTAATATCGAATGAGAAATAAATAAAAAATCGTAAAGAGAAAGAAAGAAAAAGACAGTAATTGCACATATCTTCTATTCATTTATTTGAGTGTTGATATCCAGAGGTCTTGAACGTCGTTTGTTGTGAGGTATAAAGTATTATAATTCCAAAGATAAAATGCAGGACTATTTTATCCAACGTTTGGTTGGAGGTATAAGGTCGTCCCAAGATAAATTATCCCACAATTTATACCTTAGTGATGAGATAAATTATCTCATATACATGCTGGAATAACTTGGGGAAAAAGCATAGATTCCTCTTAAACTTGTATCGAAAAGTAAGTTATACAGTTAAACTATCATGGCAACCTATTACACACATCTACTATTTAAAGTGAATTTATTTACCCCTAAAGCTGACATGGCAAAATAATAAATAAATAAAAATCATGCGTGTGAGATAATTATTAAAGTAAAAAAAAATCAAAATATTTCTTACATTCCATCCTCCACATCGTTTCTTCTTCACATCCCACCCTCCTCATCTTCTTCACACCCCATTAAACTTAAAATAAAACAATAACAAAAAGCAACCAAGAAACAAATTAATTCAAAAAGGAGTAAAAATTTGGAGGGTTTCAATCGCTGGAGCTTCGGCGGACGTTTTTGAGTGGATTGAGTATTAATTGAAAATGGGAAGAAATTATTTTTATATTATCTCTATTTTTTTAAGAAACCTCCAGGAAGAACATGGAAAAAGAACAAAGAATGTATGCCCAGATCTGAAAAATATTTACAACTACAAGCCGCAACAAATAACAATGGAAATTCAGTTTTCATGGCCAATCAATGAAAGAACTTGAAGCAATCTTCTTATGGATACAATTTGGAATGGAAGAATTCTTCCACTCCACGAATCAACCCCAGATTGCAGACAATTTTCTGGGGGGCCATTGCTAAAAGTTTCTCTTTACCATTTTGCTATGAAGAAGATATAATAATTAAAGAATTTTAATAACTGATTAGGAATTAATTAGTGTAAAATATTAATAAAATAAAAGTTAAGTAATAAAGAAAAGAAAGTAAAAAAGATATAAAAATTACAACTTCTGACATGGTGCTGATGTAACGCTGTGCAATACGCCACATATTGTGAGAGTAGTGTTACACATATCAGAGTAGTATTAAATTCACTTTTAAGTAGTAAAGGTGAGTAATAGATCGTCATAATAGTTGAAGCGTGTAACTGACTTTTCGATACAATTATAGATGAAAAATAACAGATACCAAATAGTCGAGATGTGAATGAACTAATTTAAACACCACCAAAAAAGTTATAGGAATGTACTTTCAGCTTCAAGTTGGATCACAAAAAAATGCACTTAAAAATGTTGATAGAAGAGATATTTTGTACAATTTCAAGAATGAAATTTCATGTAAAAGTAGCAAAACTCTTCCCATTTCAACTTCGACATAAAATATTAAATCAACTCCTGTAATCTATACAGTTACTTGTAAGCTAAGGCTGCATTGCAGCACATCAAGAATTCAAACAATCATCCACCACAAAGAGTACATTCAATCTTTACAGCATTCTTTATTCGGAGATTATCACTGCAAAACACCAAATGAAACAGTCAGAAACTTCAAAGATGACCAGACAAGTATGTATAAGTTGAAACAACACGATTTCAGCTGCATCATGAATATCAAATCCATTGGGGAAAAAATGAATCAAATAAGAATTGAGTTTGGTGTCATTTACATAATTTTGTTGATGTATCTGTCCATGTAAAGAACATGAGATCTTTTCTCAGTTCTCTTTAGTCTACATTCCCTTAAGGTGGTCGTCAAGGTCCCTTTTCCCTTCCCCTTAGTAGTGTTTCCAAGTATTGAGGAAGAACCGAGGGAAGGGAAGGAAGCAAACTAGCTAAATAACAAGCAAACAAGAAGGTGGTCGTCAAGGTCCCTTTTCCCTTCCCCTTAGTAGTGTTTCCAAGTGTTAAGGAAGAACCGAGGGAAGGGAAGGAAACAAACTAGCTAAATAACAAGCAACAAAAACGTATCTGATGCCTTTGACTGTACTCATTCCATGTCTAGGCACCACTTGATTAACTTCTGGGCGAAAATCAGGGGATGTGAAAGTGGGAGAACATGAATTAGACGTTTTCATTTAATCTTGTTTAACCTACAACTTGTAAACAGGTTTGTAATGCACAACATCATCTTACACTAGGTTTTACATGGAACATTCTTTCCTTCAAACAATTGCAAAACTAGATAAGTATAGCATGTTTCATTTTATAATCGACCCAACGATAATAGCACTGGTAGTGTTCATAGTCTCAGATACTTAGCAGTAATCACAAGAAATAGAGAACAAGAAAATGACCTCGTCAAAGAGCCATTTCAGCCTGCAAAGCAGCAAGTTCATCTTCTTCCGTTCTGCTGTGCTGGGCAGCAGGACGCACTTGTTGCCTACCAGCAGGCAGATGAATAGGTGCAGAAGGGGCAGTAGTAGCAGGCTGAAGGAGTTGTTCCTCCAACTCAGCTCCTTCCAGTTCTTCAAGTTCTGCCTCTAACTCATCCTACAAAAAATTGATACGAATTATTGTCCAGACGCAGAGAGGAGGTATTATAGAAACAAAGAATTGTCCAAGTACATACTTCATCAAAATCAGCAGCTGCACCAATTGGTGTAGATAATGCTTCCTGAATCATTTTCATGTTCTCAGTCTGCTCATTGATTTCATCCATTGTTTTGTCAACATCATCAATATTCCTGAACAGAAAAACTAGATAATATCAGGCAAGAGAACTCCATTTAACAAGAGACACCCAACCATAACAAAAAGAAGAATTTAATTTCTAGCATATATTTGAGTTTTACCTTGATGCAATGAAAAAATCTGGATAACACAAAGAACAACACTGCGTAGATGCGAGTGATTCACGAAACTGTAATCATGCTTTTGTGTAGAAAGCTTGATTGTACCTCTACTACTAATAACAGGAAGATAGTATTACAGATTTAAGCCACGATATTAAAGTGGCATCCCATCCGTTATGATTATGGTTCAAGCCTCTAAACTTACTCGATTGTGACAGAATGAATCTTTCAAATGTAATGCACAAAGAAGACTACAAGGAAATATGATGCCTTGATACGATAGCCAGTATCGGGCAAAGGCTTGGATTGGAGACCTCTTATATATCATTTGAACATTTTGTGTTCTGGACTAGGAAGTCTTTTAGGGCAAAAGCTATGTAGCTATACTAAACAACAGAGAACTAAAGATACTGCAGCAACATAGTGCATATACAACTTACGTTGCCTTCTGCATGGCTTTCATTGCAGCTGCTCCAGTTCTAAGAGCATCAACGGTTTCTGTTGTGGCTTTTGCACCTTCTAGCAGTATCATCTGAAACCCAAATCCAACAAAATGCCTATGCTTATATTGTGATGTTATGACACAAAATATGTGCAAAGATTATGAGATCTAGCAGAACACAAGAGCACCTGATCATGGATACGCAATTGGAAATTTCCAAGCTGTTCGACTTGCTGTTCATAGAGCCTTTTTCTTTTCAAACATTGTATTGCAGCTGAAAATAGAACAAACAATTCATCAAAAACGTTGCCGAAAAGAAGTAAAAAATGGCAAAACCATAATATTCACTTAGTATGTTCTCAAATTACTACTCCCTCCGTCCCATATTACTAAATATATCGGTCCCAAATTACTTGTCCATTTACAAAACCAAGATAAAATTAATTTTAAAAAATTCCATTTTGCCTTTATTATTCCTTTTGAAAGTATAAATATTGTAAAACTCCAAAAAAGTTCCTCCATTATTTATCTTGGTATTGATACATAAGACACAGTATTAAAAAGAGAAACGGGTAAATTAGTAAAAATACCCTTCTTATTTATGATTTATTAAGGGGCATGTAAAGGGGAAAGTGGACAACTATTATGGAACGGAGGGAGTATAAGTATCGAGGAATATATGGGTGATCCACAAAGATAAAAACTTACTCTATCCAAATTAATTTCCTCTATCGTTACCAGGAGAAGCCAAAACATCCTTTTTTCGGGGTCTTTATGTGGGAAAAATCATATGGTAAAGCAAAATCACAACAAGTTTTCCAGACTTTAACCAGATCAGCCAAGACTTAAAGACTATTGCAGTTTGCAAAGCAAGAATCTCTGAGCTTCTATGCCATATAATAGACCAGCAATAAAGCCCGAAAACTGATAGTAATTTCACTTGTGTTTTCAGCTGAAACTCAATTTTCCATAGGATGTTCATCCATGGTGAATTTTTCAAGAAGGAAATTTTTTAACTTATATAGATTTCTTATATGAAATTTGTTATAATAATAGTATTATAAGGTAAACACTAAGAGGGTTAGTAGATAATAAAGTTTCCAGTTGGAAAAAAAATCCAACGCTTAAGCTAGTTGTAAAATATCGAATTAGCTTTTCCGGTCATCCCAAGAAAATAGCACAAGCATATCTAAAAACTAGTCGTTACATTTAACACAATAAAATAGTCAGACATGTATTTTCATGTATTTAATAGTATAGTAGCTATGCATGCCAGTTATCAAGTAAAGACAATTATCCTAATTTACAAGGAAACAAAGGCCTAAACTGTTTCCATCTTACATTGACCATTAACAACCAAAGAAAAAGTCTCTCAGAAGCATTAATTATTAAATTTTCTTTTGAATTCTCACTCTTCCCTACAAATATGTGAAAATAAGAACCTTGTAGAATACGCCTATGGACTTGTGAACCCCCCCCTCACAAAACCCAACTCTGCCAAAAAGAAATCACACGAAAAGCTCAATGAGAAAGGTAAATATGAGATGACAATTCACAACCGTGACTTTTGAGTTTACCTTAATATAGCAACATTTACTCCTTTTAATATTTTTCTTTTTTACCTTTTCTACGGTAGACATATAATTGAAGTACCAAATAAAAACTATCCTAGATTTCTTCACTGTTGATAAACTGATGTTTCAACTAATAATGGAAATGCCAAATAAAATCTATCCTATGATTTTTTTAGTATTGATAGATTGATGTTTCAACGTTAAACTTGCAGGTACACAATAGAGAACCAACATAATCTAACACAAAATATGAAGTTAAACAACATTACATGATTCCTGAGATGATACAAATATATATCTCAATCCAACAGTTCACCCACACAAGTAAAAAAAGATTCTTCTAGTAGAGAGTCCCATTTTTAAGTGCGTGATAATAAAGTAAATGGAGAAAAATCAGGACACTTGATACAACTGTAGAAATATTAATGTAAACATATCCTGACCAAGGGAACTAAATATGAAAAATTAGCCTTTTCATACAAATGATTTTCAGGATATCATACCCCTTTTATTTTTTGCTCTAGTAAATTCCTTCGCTCTTTCAACCTCAGCAGTAGCCTTCTTCAATAAAACTGACTCCTTTTTCTCAAGCATTTCAAGCGTCTGTACAGCATAACCAAAAGTCAAACAGAAGCTCTTTAAATTTACTTGATAATTTTTAACACAGCTAATTACTTCAACAGACACTAAACATGAATAAGTGAAGATCTTTGGAAAGACTTGAGCACAAGTATGACACAATGCATCTGGAAAAGTATCCATATGCCACCTGTGTCTTATTGAGACTCACTAAAATGGGCTGCACCTCATATGCAGAATGATTAACATGAAAAAATATCACCAAACAATATTTAATGCAAATGGACCACAAAAATGATGAATGTAGTTTGCATTAAGATAATGTCCCACAGCTTCCGACTAAAACTCTATTTTGTATCCTTAATTATGATGAGATTCATGTTCAGCTTTACTGGGTAAATAACACAGTAAAATTCATGTTCTACAGTTTTGGGAAGTGAAACGACTATGGGACTGCATCAGCCTGTCTAAAAACTGAATATGATTTAAAATGTGAAAATTATAAAAGACAAGACATCTGTTTATCAGAGAACTCTCAATAAAAGAATGGACAAGCTTTAACGCAGTTAGATTAAAAGAAATAGATAAACCCTTAACTTTCTTCCCAGATGTTCTGGAAAGAGAAGCCCCTCTGTACATATTATACATGCGATTAGTTATTCGTCTATCGAAATAGTATTGGCAGTTTCTGCCATAATTGCCTTGAAACCGGAGATATGAAAAACACAGTGCATAAACTCTTCAAGGAAAGACCATAATTTTAATTCCCTAGAGTCCATATGATGCCTCCCAACCATGAATTTTTTCTCTCTTTTTCAACATCAGAAAGTTTGGATCTTTACATCACCAACCATGAATTAGTTGACCCCAAAAAGATATTTCATCAACCAGGCTCTGATCACAAACTCGGATGCTTATATGAATCCTCTATGATGCCTCCCAACTATGAATTAGTTGTTTCGAAAAAGAAAAACAAGTCGACTATCAAACTGACCTTAATTCCAAGCTAGTTGAGATTGGCTATATGAATCCTTTTTTTTGTTTTCATTACATTCATTCCATTCTATAGAAGTGAATTTCAACGAAGGCAGTTAAACAGGATCATACCTCATTTAACTTGTCTAATGTTGCTAGAGCATTTGTTTCTTGTTTGGGTTTTCCAAGTAATCGCTTAAACATTTTCGATTTTGCACAGGAATTGGTTGCAGCAAAAATCTTCACAGTTCAACCCACCAAACAATCAATCAACTACTCCTCAATCCCGAATCAATTGGGTCCCAAAAAGAACTTGAAAATTATAAAATTCCTGCAACAAAAAATCGTAAGTTTCACACCCATTAGCTAAAATAATCAATCAGCAAAATCTTCAAAGTTCCATCAATCAACTACCCCTCAATTCCGAATCCATTGGGTCCAACAAAAACTTCAAAAATAATCAAAATTACACAATTCATGCAACAAAAAATCGAAACTTTCACATCCATTAGCTGAAATAATCAGTCCACAAAATGGGTCAGCAAAATCCTCAAAGTTCGATCAATCAACTACTTCTCAATCCCCAATCAATTGGGTCCAACAAAAACTTCAAAATAATTAAAAAAAATGTACAGTTCCCGCAACAACAAGAATCAAAATTTTCACACCCATTGGCTAAAATAATCAATCTACAGTACGAGTCAGCAAAATCTCCAGGAGTTCGATCAATCAACTACCCCTCAATCCTGAATCAATTGGGTTCAACAAAAACTTCAAGATTATACAATTCATGCAACAAAAAATCAAATTTCACACCAATTAGCTAAAATAATCAATCTACAAAAATGGGTAAGCAAAACCTTCGAAGTTCGATCAATCAACTACCCCTCAATCCCGAATCTATTAGTTCTAACAAAAACTTCAAAATCATACAATTACTGCAACAAAAACTCGAAAATTCCACACCCATTAGCCAAAATAATCAAAATTATAGAAGTACTGCAATAAAAAATCGAAACTTTCCTACCCATTAGCTAAAATAATCAATCTACATTACGAGTCAGCAAAATCTCCAGAGTTCGATCAATCAACTACCCCTCAACCCCAAATCAATTAGGTCCAACAAAACTCCAAAATACTCAAAATTACACAATTCCTAAAACAAAAATAAAAAAAATTCACAACCCACCAACTGAAACAATCAATCTACAAAACTGGCATACAAATCTTGATTTCATATGAAAAAAATCTAATTTTTTTCCCAATCCAACAATCTTCTTTTCCGGTACATTGGCAGTAGAATACATTAACTAACCTGGGAAAAATTTGAAGTATTGAAGAGTAAATTGATCAATCGATCGATGATTTTGTAGAAATTTAATTTTTTATTTTTATTTTATGGAGATTAAAAAATTGGGACTTTCTGAAGATTTCTTGTATTGGAGAAGGAGAAAAGAGTGTAACCTATAACAGGCCGTTGATTAAACTTCTATCACAGACAAATAAGATTTATTTATTTTTTATTTAAATAGAATTTGTGGTTAAATTCAAAAAAAATTGATTCACATCACGTAAGGTTCATTTGGGGGAAATGTGTTTGAAACTAAAACCTCTTATTAAAGGAGGACGCAAGGTGCAGTCTAATCTATTGCATCGTATTTGTGGGTGATTTATAATTCTACGTTAAGATATGTTTGTTGCTATATTATAAAAAGAGATTTTCTAAATAGAAGTAGGATTTGATATTTATGTAATTTATTTATTTTTTATTTAAATAGAATTTGTGGTTAACTTCACATAAGAATAAGTTTTTTTTATTTTCTTATTTGATCTATGTCTGATAGCGAGCTCGATTAATTTAGATTTGTATTGTGTAAGATTTATTTGAGAAAAGTAAATTCGAAACTAAAAACTCTTATTAATGGTTTATAATATCACATTAAATATGTTTATCATCACAAAACTTATACTTCTTAATTTATATTTTCCTTCACTATTTAAAGACTATTTTAAATAGAGAAATCACAAGGTTAATAATGTGTGATTTGGAATTTCATAAATAAGTTCTCTTTTTATCTGTTTCTGTTATTGGGTTTTTGTATGCAATGCATTGAAATTTGTGACATGTATTTAATCATAATGGCAAGTCAATATCTATAACTAATAAAATCTAAAAAAGTTTAAGAGATTCAATATATACCTAACATAGTTTTAACTTTATATTTAATATCAAGAAGATTTGGCTAAATCCTTATCTCGATTGTCTAATTATTTTATTGTTATTACTATTCTCATATACATTTTTATCCTGATATGTTTATTCATTCATGTAATTATGATTCTTTCTTAATTTTGATGTGTTACTTAATCCAAAAATCTATCAAAAATAAATTTGTCTTCAAAAAATAAAGATATACCCCACTTTTTTCAAAATCATGTATAAAACATATCCTTAATATGTTGTTGTTGTTATTATCGTCGGTCGATCTAACCCCTTCTCCAAACAATATCAATTATTAAATATACTAAATATATTATTGTTATTATTAACATGGTTGAACCAAACCCATTATCATGCATCTAACTCAATTAACACCTTTGTCCTGGTCTAATTCACATATCACCCCTTTATCATGCGCCTAACTCACACGTCACCCACCGAGCTTTTGGTATGAATGAATATTAAAGAATTTATCCATTATTTTTTATATATATCCACGATAGGAAATATAAAAGAACAAAATAAAAGTAAAAAAATTCATAACGAATTTCGTCTTTCTTCTTCATCATCTCTGTTTGAGCATTGTAAGATTTCTAGAGATCTCATCGGTTGCAGATATTTTTTTCATCCAAATTACCAAAATATATAAAGAATCATTTTTTTTCAGTTTCGATTACATATTTTTATGAATTTAAGCTTAATTTTTTTTAATTGAATTTTGATGATTTGCAGATCGAACAATGGATTTCATGAAGGTATTCGATCAAACGGTTCGCGAAATGTAACCCCTTTTTCGCTTTTACCCTCTTAATTTCTCGTGTTTTTAATTTCATTTTGGTGAATAATTTTGCAGATTTTTCCTGTTCTATCAGATTTTTTTTAAAATCTTTGTAAGTTTTATACTGTGTTTTGCAGAAAGAGGGAGGTTAATTTGAAAGTGTTGAAGGTTCCTGAGATCGAGCAGAAGGTAAAAAAGCTTAGAAATTTATTATGTCAGCTTTCAGTTTATTTATTTTTAGCATGTGTTAGTCTAGTCTTGTAGATTACTAGGTTGCTCAGACTCTTGGGTGCGTGTTTGATACTTCAAAAGTAGTGCATTTTGGGCTTTGGAGAATTCAAAACGGGTGTGGTAACAATTTTGGAGGGTCCGAGCAATGTAGTTGTAGAATACACATCAGGCGCATAACCAAGAAATTAAGAAATTTTTCCAAGATTTTAAGTCGTTGAGTGTGAAGGATCCATGTACCAACAAAAACATAGGTGGTGTAATTCCACTTGTGGGGTCTGGTTAGTATCCATGCACCCACCACTAAAAAAGGTAGCATGTGTCTAATAGATGAAAGAAGAAGGGAAGCAGGGTGCATGGCATACATTCGTTCATGTAAGCTCATTAGCTAATTCTACGACTCGAACCCTTGATGTATAGGTCAAACGGGGACAACTTTACTTTGCTCTAAGGCTCACTTTCTAGTTTCAAAAGAAAAAAGAAACCGGAAAAGGGGGAAAGGAAGGGAAAATTCAAGTTTTTGTTTTCCCACTAATCGGCTCAAGTTAACCACATTGACTGATTACTAAACTTAGGATTTGTCTGAACTGCTTTTGGTTTTGCTGAACTGGTTTTGGGGTGCTTTCAGTTTCCTTCTTGTTGATCAATAGCTTTATACTTAATATGTTGTGGTATATATCAACCTCTTTCTCACATGCATTGTGAACTGTAATATTCTGTCACTCACATTAGCATGGTTCATCAACATCTTCAAGCATGTTTGTCCGTCATCTTGATCAGGAAACTGCATGAGTTAGGAATCGACGGTCATTTCTGTATATGACACAACTTGCATCAATTGTGTGGACAACTTTGTTGGGTTTAATGGGAATTGACCATAAGATCCGAGGACATTGTAGTTTCTGTGCTCTGTATTTTTTTATTTTTTTTTATATCACTGTGTCCGGGACAACTTGTGTGCTCCTCGACTAATTCCACCGGACACATGCCACCTCCCATCATCAACAAGTATCAGATGGATGAGAACCTGTTGACAAGAAATCACCTAGTGTTTTTTGTGTCTGCTGAGAATTGATCCACAGACCTCATGGTGCTGTATTTTAATGCTGATCTGCACCTTTTAGTTTTTGTTACACCTGGGTTTTGCTGCACATGCAATCTTTTGCACTTCTTGATGAGTTTTGTCATCATAATCACCTTATTTGTCCCAAAAAAAAAGAAGGAAAAACATGTGTTTGTAGAAAGGAGAGATGGTTGGTATCTCCCCCAACAGGGACAGGAACAGCCTTCGGACTTGACCTTTTTTTTGGCAATAAACTGTGAATATTCCCATACCAACCAAAGCAACTCAACATGTTTCTACAATCTAAGAGCATCTAGTGATCTGAATCCCCTTCTAGGAAGATTATTCAGCTTCTATATCTAGACCTCCATCATACTTGCCAAAAAGAAACAAACAAAACCTATATTAATTTCAAATTCTCTGAATCAAAACTTGGCATCTTCTTTCTTTCCGAGATCCTGCAATCATGCTCACCCTTTCTCTAATTTCCTTCTGTATTTGTATTGTTATAAACCCTGTGTCTATATTCAAACCCCTGTACACTCTCCAGTTTCTTGCTTGCCATGCATAATAGATCAAGGCACCACATATTGCTGCTGCTAGTTCCATGCAAAATTGTCTCCAGTATCTGCTCTTGATCCAGCGCATACATTCCTCTACATTTTTGGTTGGGATTGGGATGCCAGACCATCTACTCATTGCTCCCTGAACCTCTACAATCCAAGTGCAATCTACAAAAAGATGTTGCTGAGTCTCTACTGTATCCATAGCACACAAACAACAATCAGTATCTCCTGCAACTGGAAAAAGGAAAAACAATGACTACATTATTTCCTTTGTTCGAGTTATAATTTAGCGTCATTTATATGACATGCCCTTTTGGGTTTAAGAAATGCATTATGGGAGTGCAAAAGAGATTACTCTAGCCTGGTAATTCTTTTGCTTGTTGGGTTGCCTTCTAGAATCACTATACTGTTGAGAACCTAGCCTTGCATTTTAAAGCTTTAAGGATATCCTTGCTTTCATGTCTCTGTTACCTGATAGAGGGAGGAAAAATAATAGCAAAGAAAACATAAAAGAACAACGGAATAAGCAACAATGTGTTGGGTCACTGAAAATAAGTTTAGCAAACAAAATTTGTTTATCTTTAAAAAAATCATCATTTGATGCGCAAATGAGATTTGTGAAAGTCATAATAATGTCTGAGCTGATGGTGATTTTATTTGTCTAGGCATGTGGTCATGGCTTTTTCTGTTTTACTTTCCCACATGCACACAATAGTATCAGATAGTGAGATACGGAAAAAAGAAGAAGCAGACTACATGGTGAGATTACTGCTGAAACTTTTAGTTATATAGATTGCATCATATATGAGTTATTTACAGGTATTAATAAAAAAGCATGCGAAGTGAGGGACCACCGCTTCTTATGGGTGAAATGAGGCGAATTGAAGAAGTGTGGGCTTCAGACAGTGAGGCACAAAATAATCAGAGGGACAAGCTATCACTTCTTTGAATTTGATCTTAAAAGATTGAGAAAAAAAGGAGAAAAGGAGGATAAAGAAATAGGGCCTTCGCTTGTGAATAGTAGGACTCCTCTCACGACACACTTCTGTGTACTTTTTGTTGACTTCTCTCTGACGTTGCAGCAATTCTTCTATAACTAGTATTGTTTTGCAAATTCTCAGAATTTCCTTTTATCTTCCTTTTCCCCCTTGAAATGACTCCTACTTCTTCATCTTCTATATGAAGTCCTCTTCCTATGCCAGTTCTACTTCTGCTGCATTTCCTTTTTCTTCTTCTTCATTCTTCTATGGATTGTTAGGGAATAAATCTTGCAGTTAAAGTTATCATGGTACCATCCTAAAGCAATTGAGGCATATGGCTTTCTATATTTTCACATTTAAAAACAATGGCTTTTCATCCTATGCTCTTTGTCTCCTATCCCCTTTGTGATCTGATTAAAATGTAATATTTTTTATTTGAATAGGTATTGGATGCTACGGATGACGAACCTTGGGGCCCCCATGGTACTGCATTGGCTGATATAGCTCAGGCCACAAAAAAATTGTACGACCTCATCGATAATGTTGCTAATTCTTATGGATTTTGGTATTTGTTCTCATCATAAAGGTAAATTTGTTGACTTGTCGATTACTGGTGCATTCTGCAGCTCTGAGTGTCAGATGGTTATGAATGTCTTGTGGTCAAGATTGCCTGAAACAGGGAAGAACTGGCGTTATGTCTATAAGGTGTGTATTATATCTTTTTATGGTATCAAGTTTTTGTAGTTAAGTGTATGCAAAATTAAGAACCTGTAGAAAATAGTAGAAAAAATTTAAAAGTCAAGCTTCTGGTGGTCAAATTTGTTTACATTTAGTTTCCTTTCTATACATTTTCTTTCTTGAATCTTATCTAAGGTCTAATAGTTGTGAAATGATTTTGTTACCAGTCGTTGTCTGTTATAGAGTATTTGGTGGCACATGGATCTGAACGTGCAGTTGATGAGATTGTAGAACATACCTATCAGATCTCAGTACGTATTTTTGTTTCATTATGTTAAATTTCTTTGTCAGTGACAGTTGTTTCATAGTCATACTAAAAAGAGTTTGGTCTTTAGCCTCCTTATCGTGTATTTACATGTTTCCCTGTTTCCTTTTGCTACTCAAGTCTCTCGCAAGTTTTGAGTATGTTGAACCCAATGGGAAAGATATGGGAATCAATGTGAGGAAAAAAGCAGAAAACATTGTGGCACTATTGAATAACAAGGAAAAGATACAAGAGGTTAGAGATAAAGCTTCTGCAAATCGCGACAAGTAAGGAAATGCTTTAGTGTCTGACTTTGCTTTAGATTACTTAAGATCCCCTTGTAACTAGTTGCATGGTTGCACGGTCATGATGGAAATGCTACCTTTTAGGTACTTTGGACTGTCATCTTCCGGAGTAACATTTAAGTCAAGCTCTTCCTCTTTTAGTAGCAGCGGCAACTTTCAGAGCGATGATCCCTACGGAGGTTTTGGAAATAAAAATGATGGCAATTCATTCAAGGATAGTTACAAGGAAAAGGATCGGTATGGTGAAGATAAGTTTGACCGAAGTACTTTTAAATCAAAAAAGGGGTCATCTCATTATGGCAGGTCCGTATGATTTTTTTTTTCTGCACTATGCTTCACTTTATCCTTTCTATTTTATTGCACTCTTTGATTCTTAACCATGTACTGTTGGTCGAGAAACTTGTGTGATTCATATTTGGGGTTTGTGGTATGGGTTTTTTAACTATTGCTTTCCTTATAGTTGCTAACGGCTTGTAATATACTGATGCATAACCATCCAACTGCCAGTTGTTTTGAATCTTTGCAGAAGATGAATAGATATTTATGCCTAGAAAAAGAGTCAATAAGTTCTTTTTCTTTCATATATCTGATCAGTAAATAAAAGGGCTAACATGCTTGAGAGTTGAGACTGAGGTTCTTTTGTTACCATCTTTCCTCCTTTCTCATTTCATCCCCACCGCATAACTTTCCTCTCCAAAGCAAGTTCAAAATTTAGGCTCTTCAATTGCCTCAACCAGTCCCATGTTAGATGAGTATGACATGGTTATGAGCACTATATATGGACCATACAAATGTGCTAAAACCTTCTTAGAAATTTAACATATCCCTCAGTTACTCATACCTGAATGACATAGCATAGTTTAAGAATTATATTTTTGTTATTTTGGTCATCTCTTGCTCCATAATCAGAAAGGTGATTATAATTGATAAAGAACTGCTGAAATCTTCCATAAGAGCCAACTACATTTGGATTGTTCTTGTTCCGAATCTCGTAACTTTGTTGACCACCTTTAGGATTGCCATATGCAGGTTAATGGGTTTGTAGGCTGCTGTGTCTGAAGAGAGTGATGTGGAGTGTAGACTAGAGGAAATAGAGTGTGCTGTTGTCTAGTTTCTATTGACTGAGAAGTGTAAGGAAGCATAGAGAGAGCGAGAGAGATGTGAGAAGAGACAAAAGAGAGAAGAAAAGGTAAGTGGAATAAAGAGTTGTATTAGTTATTTTGATATGATAGAGAGAAACTCGTCTCTTTTTCTACATTGGTTCTCTTCTCAATTGGGTCTTCAATTTTCTGAATAGGTGTCTGCATAGTCTGCTCCGTGCATTCTTTCGGGACTCAATTGTAGTTCTCCCTCCCACATGTTTAGACAGATTATATGTACCAGTTCGAGCTTTATTTTTTCTTCTTCATTGCTTTCAAATCGACTTAAGTTTAAGTGACTATCATCACATACAACGGTTCGTATTGTTGCATTTCAACCTCATTATATCTCCCTTTTCTTGAATTTGAGAATATTTTGCAGCAATGTGCAAGCCACTGCTTCAGCTAGTGGATCAAAGACCGCAAAGAGAGTAGGTAAACCAGATAAACCTAGTTCTAGTCCTTCACAGAGCGCAGCTGCATCGTCAAGTAAATATGAGGAAGATTTTGATGATTTTGATCCTCGAGGGACTTCAAGTACTAGTAAGTATCTTTATATCAATCTTTAATATTTGCAATTCTAGTCTATGTTTTCCAGAAGGCCCTCACTTTCCAAGTCCGCATAATATTTTGCATTAAAAGGTGAAATGTCACTAAAGTTTTGCATACAAAGGCGAAGTGTCACTTTTACAGACTAGGTGGTTTGTGCCAAAAGATAGAGGTCTCATGAGCAAGAAGTGGAAGAATCTTCTTTCAAAAGCTTAGGTTCTTTCCAAGGGGGAAACCAAGTAAATTGTAAAAAGATGTTGGCCTTGTGATGCCTTAAAAAAAGGAAAAAAAGATGTTGGCTGGACCACAAGATGCTAAAGCAGTTAATTGGTTATGAAAGCGAAATGCAAGGTTTGCTTGTCCTGCTTTCCTTTCTGTTTCGTAGAGAAGACGTTCCTCTTTATATCAATTTTTTATCTGGTTGAGGAGGTGCATCAAATACTTTGGATGTTCCAAACATGCGGGGGTGGGGGTGGGGGTGGGGTGCTGTTGACAGGAATTTCTGACTTGCAAAGTTGAGAAAATATGTGTCAGAAAGTAAGACATGGAGGTTTTAAAACTTTGGGTGTCGCTGGAACTTATTTTCTTTTTTTTAAGGAAATGACTTGCGATATAAAGGAAAATAAGTCACTTCTCCAACTACTTGGGGAGCAAACAAAAAAAAAAGGACATCCTAAAACATTTCAAAGAAATGAAAAATAGATAGAGTGACATCTTTCATTGTGTTCAGTCCTCATGACTTCATGTCTCTTCTTTATATATGCTTTATGAGGTAGCTTTAAGATAATATTTTAATGCTCAAGTCACAGACAGCATCAAATTTCCTTGTGCAAGTCTTTTAGTTTTAGTTTGAGACGGAAGGCGTAGTTCTATACCCTCTTCTGCCCGCATCTTCGCCTTTTTGTATTTGTTCATGTATTCAGCCTGTTGCTTGTGTGATTAGGGGTTCCGCAATTACGTCTTTCTTTAGTCAACCAGTCTCTGATTGATTATTTTAATTCTTTTGACTGCCAGTAAAAGCTTAAGGACTTGATTTACTGAAAAATGGAAAGAAAGCCTAAGGAACTTGAAAATTTGTTCTCAACAACCTTCCATGAATTCAGATGGGGTAAATGTTTTTTTTGCGGGGGGTGGGGCCTTCTGTTATGCAAAATATTTTTAAAAAGGTTCTTGCTGATAATTAATTCATCTGGAACCTATTCCATGCAATTCATCTTATAGCTGGTTCGGGATTGTGGTGCAGTTGTTTCTTTGCAATTAACTACTTCTTTCACTGTCAAGCAGAGCCTTCTACAGGAAACTGTGGCCAAGTAGATCTATTTGGGCAAAATTTGATGGGTGACCTCTTGGATGCACCAACACCTGTTCCAGCTGATAATTCTTCTGTCACCAGTCATCCATCGGAGGTTGATTTGTTTGCTGATGCCAATTTTGTATCTGTGAAACCAGAGTCTAAGGTGGGGGTAACCTCTTGTCTCCTGTTCATGCTTCTTCGCAATTTTACTTTTTTGTTTGTCAGTTATAAATTGACTATCTGTTCTTTTCTGCAGATAAGTGTAGATCTGTTTGCTTCCCAACCTTCCTCTTCACCTGTAGCTTCTTCAACAATGGATTTTTTTGCTGCACCAGATCCTGTTGTTCAACCTGATGTCAGATCTCCAAAACCAGTCCAGATAAATAATTCTATGGTCGATCCATTTGCTACAGTTCCACTAAATAACTTTGACAGTTCTGATCCTTTTGGTGCATTTGTTTCTCCTGCTGATCCTATATCAGTACCCAAGGTAAGTGCCACCAGTGGCGGGAATCAGCAGACTCCTACCAAATTAGACAAATCTCCTCTCGAAACAAAGCCCTCACCGAAGAAGGATAATTTTCAAGTCAGCTCCGGAATATGGGCTGATTCATTGAGCCGTGGACTCATTGATCTGAATATTGCTGCACGTAAGTTTCTCTATGACTATACATAGTATGCTTAGCTTCAGAGTAGAACTCAGGCAATAGTTACTTGTTGTATAGATGATTGCACTTAACATTCTGTTTCCCCTGCAGCTACAAAGGTCAACCTTGCAGATGTAGGCATCATGGGTGGATTGACCGATGGGTCGGATGGGAAGGAAAAAGGGCCAACCACTTTTTACATGGGTAGAGCTATGGGTCAAGGAACCAAACTTGGCCAATCTGGGTTCACGTCCACAGCAACTGGTGCAGATGACTTTTTTTCAAGTCATCAAAACTATCAATTTGGCAACTTCCAGAAGTGATTTTTCATCAAAACAACTGATATTCGTTCTCCCCAGCTTCCTATCAGTATTCATTTGTGAATCTCACAGCTATATTGAAGTAGAGAAGAGCAGCGTATCGGTGCAAGTTAGGAAAGTGATCAATGTTGTGTTAATACCAGGCCACTAATTCATACACCATGCAACTATAATGCAGAAATATTCTTGTACTTGATCTTATGAATCATGTCATAGGCATTTCCCATTTATATAAAATAGATGTCACTCAATTCTTCAGTTAACTAGTAAGTACTATTTTGGTATATGCTAGTCTACACTAGCTGATACTATTCTGACTGCTGGTGATCCAATCAGAAGATCACCAAATTGCTCCTTAATGGTTTCATGCCAATGTTTCAAAAATCTAATGGTAAATGTAGACCACCAAGGAGTGAGGTGGGATGGTTGGGATTCCACTAGAGGTTTCGGGTTTAAGTCTTGAGAACAAAGAATCTTCCTGCACGGTGTGGATTCAGATCAATGAACCACTGAATTTCGGATATCAGATTGTTAAACAAAAAAAAAAGTAACAATGTTGAGTAGTTTGTCATACTTCCCAGTATCTCAAGACCAAGGACCTAATGCAGAACAAATCACCCAAACATGTAACAATTAGCCACCCTCACCCTCTAAAGATAGGGCTGAGCATGTTTCGGAAATAGCCTTTCCACCTCCACTAGGTAGTGGTAAGGTCTAGATACACTCTACCCTTCCTAAATCCCACTTGGTGGGATTTCACTGGATATGTTGTTGTTGTTCACCCTTTAAAGATAGGGGTGCAATAAAAAGTAGTTACCTACAACGTGGCTCACCAGCTGAGTTAGAAATCCAATTACAACAATACAGTCAAAGAGGTAACAACAAATAGACCAAAAAACTGATCATCTTGGATGAAGTACATGGTCACATTCACAATCCAGTAAGAACTACCTAAAGATGAAAGAAATCTGAATCAATACTGTTTTCTCTCTTCTTGTATGGACTGAAAAATCCGAGCAACAGATTCTGTAGCTGATCGGGCATTGTGAGGTATAACTTTGATTGCTCGGGCAGGGCGTTCAGGAAAATGAGGCTGAGGCCTAAGAACGGGATTGTCAACAGCTGGAGAAGTTGGGAAGTGATGAAATGCACTTCTTCCTCTTGTGGAGTTGCCCATGTCTACTTCACGAGTTCTTTCACGAGGACTACTTGCAGTGCTGGCCTGCAACTCAGAATCTCTAGAGGGGTACAATCTCACAACTTCTGGCATGGTTCCATCATTCTCACTCCCAACATCACTTGAGTTCTGGTGTTGAATGTTAAAACTAGCTCTCCCTCCCGATAACTGAACTTTAGAATGCGATGCAGCAACCTGGTTCGATTGATATTGAGCTGGAGATGGGATTGCCGGATTCATAACTGGCATGCCAAAGGGACGAAAGTAGCCATGACCAGTCGGAGGCGCAAAGGGAAGTCCATATGCTGGAGCTAAAAAGTTTCCCATCATTGGAGTCGACCCTGGGGGTCCACAACCTCCGTATACTGGACTCATGACTGCAGGTCCAGAGTGTGGCTTGAACACGAGTCCTTCAGAAGGAGACATCATGGGTATCAACCATTGGTGCCCCAGAGGTTGATTGAAGTACCAAGGACTCATCAGGGAATCATGTTTTACAGGTGTTGGTAGTTGTTTTTCTGAGAGTGGATTGCAGCTAAAAGGTTGGCTACCATTTTGTACTGAAGAAAGAGATGTCTTTCCTACATCATTTTCAGCATTGCGTTCCATCCTATCTTTAGGTTTCTCTGAATCATTCTTGGGCCGCGAAACAATTCCAGGTGCTTTGACACTATGCTCCAAAGAAATTCTTTTAGCAGACAACCTCTTTACAGGTTTGCCTAAATAAGCATTATCTTCAAGATTCACATTTGGCGAACCAGCTATCAGTTTCTGGACCTATTGAGCAACAACCGGAAAAATTTGAGCAAAATGCCAAGTCCAACGAAAGACGAGGAATGTTAATCTCAGTGCTGATACAAGATGCGATTCAGCCTCTACAGCTGCCTTACCTTGAGTAGTCTATGCAACTCAAATACTTGAACTGCAAGCGTTCTCTGCTGGCTGTACCAGGACAATAGGGACAGAATCAAGATAACAAATAGCATATAGAAAAAGATTAGGTGTTAAACTTCATACATCTGAAATATCAATACAGAATAGAAGTAATAGAAGACTAATGTACAGTTGAAAATCAGCTGGAAGAAAGAGAACCACCAAGTTGACCTACAGATAACAACAAGAACTCAAGAAATGATCACACGAGATGGACAAATGATTATGTAAGCTCATGCAAAAACCGGTCAGAGTTCCATCATGATGCTTGAAGAAAAGCGTCTCTACGAGCAAATAGGCAACCAATAGTTATATGACTGGTGAGTAACTGAGTCTCCACTATGACTCAGATGTGGGGGAAAAGTAGGGGCCAGTCTCGTTCTTCATTTTTCTTTCTAAGAACCTGTAATATTGAAGATTGGAAATCAAACGGATTAAGATGCAACGTAATGGACAGTGAGAATTCATAAAGCTGAGACAAACAGCTTGAATTGAGTTGTAGTTGTTAATATGCTTAAAGACAGTTAGTTTCTTGCTCTACGACACAAATAACCATTTTTCCTGATTTTCTCTTCCATCAATGAAGATAGAAAACATAGAAGGCAGTCAACACCAATGGTACAACTTTTTTCTCCTACATAACAATTTGTTGCATGAATTTCCCGGGTACATATCAAATCTGAGTTTTTGAGGTCAGGCAAAAGAAGATCCGCATGCTACACTCTAAACTCACCCAACATTGTCTACAACCCAGGAAAACCAACAAAAAAGGAAGGCCCAAGAGATAAGTCGACAATGAGTGAAACTAATCCAGTGGCGACAGCTCATTATGAACTACAACACATGTCTTATATGGTCCCCACAATGCATAAATGAATGTGAGTAAGTGCTGAAATAATCCTTAATGGACGCTACACACATGACCCACACTGTGAGAACCATCAGACTGCACTAAGAGCTTTTATGCCATACCTCAAATCCTACTATTCACACATAATTTGTCTAGAAGAATTCGTCAGTTGATAATTGCAAGAACAGGAACAAAGAATCATAACACATGAAAACCATCACACTACCTTAACTCAATACAGGACCATATACTCCAAGAATACCATGACTACTACCATTTTTAGAAGAAGAATATAAATTATATATAAGTACCATACCACTCTAAAGAATCATTATCCTTGGTGCTTAAAAAAACTGAAAGCTATCACAATCACATTGAATTGCAATAATAAGTCAACTCTAGATTGCTAAAACTCACAAAAATAAACTCAAGCAAACAGAACGCAGGGTTAGCAATACAAAATGTTAGATCTAGCCGTCCTACAGAGCCTATCAGCGCTAAAGGGACGACGGAGTACACTATAGAATGCTAGTTAACATGTTATTACAAGTTGTTTCTTTTCATATTCAAGTGGCAAAGTTCACAAATGATTTTGACAATCATCCAAGTAAGTGGTCATTCAACGTGCTTCAAATGGTAAAGACTAAGCCACGTAATGAAAAGATCTTCAAGGCACATTGTTTAACAAAGTTTTTGGCATACAAGAAAGTGCAGTTGAGATGTAATTTCATGTAGAACTGACTAGACCACAAATACATCATAGGCCTCATTGAAATAATTAAATACAATTGTAGGTTATGAATGGTTATACTATACACATGTATTGAGAAAAAAAGGTAACTTAAACTAACAAGCACATACCGGTGCTAATTGGCTGCAGAAATATTAGAGGAGCATATCCTTCATTTTAATAAAAACAAAACCATGAGGAGACACAAAAGCGACAATTTTTTTTACTTTCACTGTACAAGTCATGATCTGATGCACTTTAAAGTACATCATCGGCAAGAAAAGTCAGGTTCAAAATAAACCCAACTTAAAACATACACGGATACCATCAGCCAAAGAGAATGATAGGAATCATCTTTGCACAATGTGATAAGAAAATGAAGTTGTCAAGCTCAAACAATCAATCAAAGCTATCACCAAGAAACCAGACTTACTTGGCAATAGCTCGTCTTGCTTTCCAGAAATGCTTTTGTCCAATCATTCTGACAACATCATCAGGAGATATGTCTGTTTCAGATACATACTCGACCATGGAAGTCTCTGATAGTTCATCACTGTGGGCCATTTCTCCTGTTTGTGATGATTCACACGACTTGTCTTCCTCGGAGTCTGTATCATTAATAAGGTTATTAATTTTTTATCCGCTCTTCTGATGATAAGTCATTCAAATGGAAAGAAGATTACCATTATCGACATCTATGACAGATCCGGAAAAGACAGTGCAATCAACTTGAGAATCAGATCTGAATTCCAACTGTACTACATTGGTCTTATGTGATTCACCAAAGGTGTTAACAAGATCCTCTCTCGGTTTGAAATGCGAGAGTTGATCAGTCCGCTTCAAGTTACCGTCTCGCTTATCTATAGATAAAGAATCTGAGGTACCTTTAGAATAGTCCTCTGTCCTTACTGTACGCTCCTTGGAGTTACCAAAAGTGGGAACTCTAAAATCTTCCTTTTCTGTCTGCCTTTTCGACTTAACTTCTCGCAATGGAGTATTTGAACCAGAACTACATCCATATGGCTTCTCAACTGGATGTCTTAATGCAGGAAGTTGTCTTGAGAAAAATACACCTCTTTCGTGTTCAGTCTCCTACACAATTTTCTGAACTCAGATATAACAAACTCAAACACTGCAAAACTTACTATCCACAACAACAACATTGACATACCCAGTATATTCACAAAAGTGGGGTCAACATCAAGAAAACTTGAAACCAGCCACAGGGAGTACCACAAGGAGAAAGAAAGGGAGGACGTGGAAATGGCATATTCAATGTGGATTATGCATCAACTTGGATAAAAAGACCAATAAGAAAAGGGAACACATTGACATAGTTGAATATCATCCGCCTGGAGCTTTTAAGTGAAGAATTTGGGAAGTAGTTGTAGTTCTTGGTAAAGAAGAAAAATTCCAATGTAAGAAGCCCTACTCGAATGGACAAATCCTATCGGAGGCAAAATCACTAGGTGACTTTTCCCCCATCTATCCGAGGTAGTGGACAGAGTTACTAGGTAGTTGTGTTAGTGGGAGGTAGTAGGAACCTCATGGAATTAGCTGAGGCGCGCACAAGCTAGCCCCGACATGGCGGTTACTAAAACAAAAAAATATGGAAATTCAAGCAAAAGGCTGACCTAAAACCATTGGCAAAATTTAGAATATATCTACTATCAAGTAAAATACAATAATTTGAACTTGGTTTACCTGACTTGAGTGAGGAGGGACCAAATTTGCAGTGTTACTACTGTTAACAGGCAAATCACCAGGGTTGTACCGTTGGGAAGGGATACTAAGCTGTTCATAAAGAGCCATCTTGTTCCTTGGAGGTGCTCTTGGACCTCCTTTTTCTGTATCATTAACATGAAGCCTTGGAAACATAGGCCCCATAACTTTCTCTTCACCTATGCCTCTTTTCATCTTCCTCTACCTCAGTAGTTAGCCTCCAAAACTCATGAATAATGGTTCCCCCCTCTACCCTTCTCCACTTACTCCTCTCCTATTCGAAACTCAGGAATAACAGACCCATCCCTCTACCCTTCTCCACCTACCCCGCTTCTAGTCTTTTAACAGATACATCAAAGTACTTTTTTTAAATGACATTAGTGTTTACACCAGCTTACACACACACCTCAACTATTTCACGGGATACCTGTTACCTCCCACCGGCACAAACACAACAAAGTACTAGTTAACACTGACTAATTCAAGAATCCCCCATGAACAACCATTCAAGTAATCACAAATTCAAATCCCCAGATATCATACTCAACCCATTTTCTCCAGTGAGTTGCAAATTCAGATTCCACAAGCAAAAAACACAAGAAATTGAAAGATTAAATGTAAAAATCTGTTCTTTTACCACAAACTCCCCATAACTCCTCAAAACTAATCAAACTCACTTGAGAAAACAATAAAATCCACTGACCCATAAGTCAAAATCAGTTCTTTACCTCAAATCAAGCACTTTCAGAAGTACCCAAAAGCAAAAAGACACAAACTTGGCTTTGCACAAGAAGAAAGCCTCTTCCTCACAGTACAATGATGAACAAAAGGCTAATGTTGGGAATCAACAGTGAAGGAGAAAAAAACAAGAAATGATTCTTATACTGGGAAAAGGGGTTATGGATTTTTGAGAGGGTAAAGATCCAGAGGCTTGGGTTGAAGCCTCAAAGAGACAGATCCAAAAAAGTTTGACCCTGGACCCATAATAGACAAACAGAACATATAGATAGTTATATCACAATTTTTTTTTAAAAATATTCGTGTTCAATGTTCGATATCCATCTCGAAAGCTAATTAATTTAAATTCACAGCACATAGAACTATACTATTCAAGGAAGCACTCCTATCAAATTTTTTATACTCAAAATTCCCAACAAAATTAAAAAACGAACAACTTCATCTGCTCCACCAAGCCTTTGAAATTCAATATTAGTGTTTGGAACATTGATTGGGTTCCTTCAAATAATTTTAATACCACATTGCCAACTTGGCCAATAATAAATCAAGAATGTGTCACTTTTAATAAGTAAAAATTTGACAGGCTGACAAAATTTTGATTTTAGGTAGAGGAGTCTTTAATTAATTGACTACTTGTGTTATCCTCAAAATCTCAACCATTTACACTTTTGAAGATCTTCAAAATCTTTTTTGCCTAATCAGCATTTTTTTTTCATCCTAACATAGCTCAAATTACTATTACCAACATTTTTGGGTAATCGAACCTCAAAACGAATATTAAATAGTGTGTAAAGGATATTTTCATCCTAACATAAAGCTTAGCTCAAATTATTATTACCCACATTTTTGAGCCACATTATTCGAACCTCAAAGCAAATATTAAATATTGTGTAAAAGATATTTACAGCAAAAATAAATTTAAAGTCGCTTTCTTGAGAATATTCATGTGATCTAACGAGGATATTTAATTTTTAATTAATTAAAATATACAGTTTTAATCCCCTTTTTTTTAAAACAATCTTCACAAATTTAATGAATTATATACCATTACATTATTTGACTACCTATATTTTATGGTATATATGCTTCGTCAAATATCACAAAGACT
Organism: Solanum etuberosum; assembly: GCA_029582245.1. NCBI lineage: Eukaryota > Viridiplantae > Streptophyta > Magnoliopsida > Solanales > Solanaceae > Solanum > Solanum etuberosum. Next base: position 126,286 of record JAJONR010001441.1, on the reverse strand, counting down.
AAAATTAAATTTATTGATATTTGAAACCTCACTTTTTTAATAGTGCTCAATTCTCAAGAATCAAATGACCAAATTGCCGTCTTCGTAGAAATCATTAAATAAACATATTAATGATAATAAAACTTTATCGAAAGATTTATATCAATATAAGATAATTTCAAGGACACAATGGATTTCTTCCTGGGCCTCCAAAGTGAAATTCAGGTTCTTCAATATAATCACCCATATATTGAGTTTTATAACAATCATATTCCTGTGAATAAGCATCAACATATTGTGGAAATCTCAACTCCATTGAATTATCAAGAATTCTCATATTCTTCATAAATCCAGTATTTGCAGATATGTAAATTGGAAAAGCTCCACTTCCCATTTGTGTTTTTGTGTGAGGATTTTTTCCTACATTTTTACTATAAACTTCACCACCCCATTGAACTGTTTGTGCATGGATTCCTAGTCCACCTTCAAATATCTTTGATGGCCAATATCCTATGTTGATTGATCCTCCATATTGTAACCACCAATTGCTAGTATTTAAATCCTATAAAATGAGAAACTATTATAATAACATCAGTAATAACAATAACATATTCAGTATAATCTCACAAGTGGAATCTGAGGTTCTGAGGAACATGGTGTGTACACAACCTATGTTTACGATAGACAAATTACACAATTATGTTATCTTTAACTGTTATAATAAGTAAATTATCTTATTTTCAAGAATATAAATTTTGCATTTAAATAAAGTTTATATGTAAATATTATTTTACTGATCTGATAATATAAACATTTCTTCCACTATCAGTATATATTACTTGTAAGAGTTTAATAAGTTTATGTGATTCGTTAGTGTATAGATTCTTATCACATCAGATTAAATCGACCTATAAAAATAGCTAGGTAACTCTTCGTAACAAACCTAAGTTACATGAAACCTATAAATAAATAAATAAGTGATAATTAATCTATTATAACCAATTAAATTACACTGATAAAAACAATAGAATATGCATGATGATAATTAATTACTAACCTTGAAGATAAAAACACTAATTGAATATGGAAGACCATTTTGAGTTGATATTGGATATATAGCAGCACCAAGTGCTATCTCATGGCTTGTTTGTACAAAACCAGGACAAGTTAAATCAAAACATCCTGTTTCTCTTGAGCCATCATTCTATTTTTAATTCAAAAATATCAAACAAAAGTTCATATTAGTACATGATTTAACTAATTATATGAATTAATTCAAAATTCAAAAAAAAAATACATTCTCAAATTTAATATGTTATAACATGTTACATAATTTTTTCGGTTTTTTTTAGTTATTAAATTAACTTATTATGGACGATAACATATATTCTGATACTTTGTTTATATAGTAAAAAATCTAAAAATACTTACAGTCCAATAAGTGAAAAATCTTGTCTGTCTATCACCATATACCCTTGGATTTACCTAAAATATTAATTATTAGTATTAATAAAATCTAGCATGCACAACACTAAAAATGTAGGATCAGACTTTTGTATAACAACATTTTTCTATAACAATTGTGACATTATAGGTAACGTCACAATATTATTATATCTAGGCAAAAAATATATTTTTCTGAGACCAGTGATGTCGTAATAAAAAGATTTGACTGTAATTATTTATAATTAAACTAATGAAAGTATATACTAACAGCCCATCCAGATTCAATGTCTTGATAATCATTATAAGCTCCACTCATAAGAGCAAGTCTTGAAGTGCTATATTCATCATCTTCTTCAACATGAGGATTCCAAGTTTTCATATCTGTTTTTCCTCCCATATATCTAATTCCTTCAGTATGCAATATAGCCAACTTCATTAAAAAGAAAACTAGGGTTAGAAAATATTATGCATTGACTCTATTAAAATAATTTCCAAGTCCATATCAAAGTTATGATCGATATTTTCACTAGCATCAAGATCGTTATGCATTAAGATTGTCATTATCATCAATATATGATTCAGTCACCGGTTAAACTATACTGATAGAAAAAATTATACATACATTTTGGGGAACTTACTGAGTGATTCTTTTGTGCAAGGTTGATATCCTCCTTGATCCTCAATCTTTTATCAAGATGAAAAAAATTAGGGTTTTTTATATGATCCTTCTTGTAATTATTTTGTGTTCTTCTAATTGGAATTGTCCCTTTTGGACAACTTCCACTTTTATGCCATGTTTGTGTTGTCACACACTTGTATGATTTTTCTTGGTCATTTGTTTTTGTAGGCTCCATCGTTGCATTGTAACTTGGTACCATCTGTCGTAAAAAGTATAAAGAAGTAAATACATAAAAATAAATGAAATTTAGCATATGATATTTGTAAATAACTTTTGTTAAGTTATTTATACACATTTTAGTTTTTTCTTCAAAAGGTGTCAATTGACAACTCCTTGGACAAAGGATGGCTCTACCGATGGGTGGAACAGGGATTCAAAAGTTTAATTTTTTTTTATCAATGTATACAAATTAATTAATTAAGTTTTTCTATTATTATTAATGTAAATTTATATTAATTGAATAAACCTGAATTTTGTGATTCTTCAAGGCAGGATGATATAAAGCTGGCTGCTTGAAAATATCGACACAGTCAATAACATCTCCATCTTCACTCTAACAAAAAAAAATGTAAATAAAAGAAAAAAAAATCAAATAATTCACTAAATGTATAAGAAGAACATCACTCCATTCAATAAGAAATTACAATAATGTAAAAATTTTAATATGGTATAGTGATATAAATACTATAGAAGAGAAAAACTTATAATGATATACTATATATTAATGAGCGAGTCATATAGTGAAATTACATCAATGATTATAGTGAGATGGATAATATCCCTTTATCCTTAATCAAAAGTCTCGAATTTGAATCTTAGGTATGAAAGAAATTCTGGCAAGGAACGATTCCATCTAAAATGGGTCATATGTACATGTCACAAATCCAACTTATTAGGGGCATACTAATATCGGACATCGGGTGGAACCAATGAAAATGATAATAAATGTTTGTTTTTGTAATATAATGTTCATAAAGATATAGACATACCTGGATACTTTTAATAAAAAGACCATTTTCTCCCCAGGCAAATGTTGCAAAAGTTATTATTTCCAATAACAATATAGCTATCAATTTGAATGACATTTTTTCAGAAAGAAAACTTAAAGATTCCATCAATTTATTGAATAATTGTAATGATTTTATGTATGATATAAATTTTGTCTCTCTCTATATATATATAAGTATTGATGTTTCATGAAGAATTTCATGTTTAAAACTAACCTCTATATAGATTTGCATGACTTACCTACCATTCTAATTTCTAACACCATTTATAATGCATTTTGTTTGTTTATTCATTTTTGTTTGAATTTATTACTTGTTTTTATAGTCTTGCAGTATTTTCAATATTTCTATAGTCTCAATTAATTTGAATTTTTGTAGTGTAAGATCCATTTAAGAGGAAACACTCCCTATAAAAAAAAATCATATCCAAGAGTCAAATCGAGACCAATCATTGATTAAGGATGTGAAAGGATCTTCCTAACAATTCCATCACAATTTTTAGCTATCGTTTGAGATTCTGTTCAAAAAATAGTCTCATCTGCTTCAAATCAATTCAAACACTATTGATAGCTATTGAAGCTTGTTGGAGTATTCATGACCGCATGATATTCCTCATAAATTGAAGAAAAATTACACTAAAATTCAGAAGAAAAAAACACACAAAAGCATAAAATAATAGTTAAAAAAAATTGACCTCAAAGATATATATTTATTGTTCATATTCCACTAGATTCTCTTAAAACACCCTCATTAACATATCCAAATAAATTAAAACTCATTAATATAAATTCGATGTAAGAATCGAATTAGCCCAAAGAATGAAAATCGAATTAGTTCAACGAGGATAATAAGAACTCACACAAAAAATTTATTATCGCTCTTCATACTATTCTTAATATTAAATAATTATATAAAATAATTATAGTAAAATTTAGAATTTTAAGGCATCAATAAAATACACTTCTTATTAATTTTATTAAAAATAAATTAGGTCAACAAGAGGAGAGTAAAAAGCACTACTCGAACTTTTCATACCATAGAATTTATGAATGCCCTTACAATTGAAATATTTTGTAAAAATTGTTTGAATTTTACCTTCCACGAAATAGTTAGGACCAACATAATTATAATCTTTTCTCTTTTATAAAGACTACCATTTAAATTGACTCTCATTAGCTTAATAGATCAAATTTTCCTGTTAGAAAAAACTTTATCCAAACTATTATGTCTAAAGTGGAATTTTGTGGTCTGAATCTAAATTAGTCGATTCCCAAATTAAAAATCAAACACTAGTAAGAAATCAAGAAAACAACACTTCCTAATTAAAGTTAAATCATAACAATATATTTATCCAGTGAAATTTCACAAGTGGGATTTGACTATTATCTGTAAAGTGGAATTTTTTTATCTGAATCTAAATTAGTCGAGTCTCAAATTAAAAACCGAACACAAGGTAAGAAATCAAGAAAAAAAAAAGCACTTCCTCATTAAAGCTAAATCAAGATTGGCAATACAATAACAATATACCCAGTGAAATTTCATAGGTAGAGTCTGAAGAGAATGAAGTGTACGTAAACTTTATCACCACCTCGGTGGAAGTACGTAGAGAGACTGTTACTGTAAGACCCTCGACTCGAGAAATCAAGATTGACAATAAAGTCAACAAAATCAAATAATTTCAAGGACATAATGGGTTTCTTCCTGGGCCTCCAAAGTGAAATTCAGGTTCTTCAATATAATCACCCACATATTGAGTTCTATAACAATCATATTCCTCTGAATAAGCAACAACATTTTGTGGAAATCTCAACTCCATTGTATTATCAAGAATTCTCATATACTTCATAAATCCAGTATTTGCAAATATGTAAAATGGAAAAGCTCCACTTCCCATTTGTGTTTTTGTATGAGGATGTTTTCCTACATTTTTACTATAAACTTCACCACCCCATTGAACTGTTTCTGCATGGACTTCTAGTCCACCTTCAAAGATCTTTGATGGCCAATATCCTATGTTGATTGATCCTCCATATTGTAACCACCAATTGCTAGTATTAAAATCCTATAATAATTTATTAGCACAAGAAAATTAGAAATTATTATGATAAAGATCACTCAATATAATCTTACAAGTGAGATCTGACAAGGGTGGTGTATACACAATCTTGCATAAAGATCACTCAGTATAATTTTTCACAAGTGAGATCTGAGAAGGGTGGTGTGTACACAATCTTGCTCTTACCTTGTGAAGATAGAGATAAATTGTTTCTGATAGACCCTCGACAAATTATTACAATAAGATGGTCAAAGATTGAAAATATAAATCTATATTCCTAAAGTAAGAAAGAGTTAAAGATATATTGCGATAAATAATTTCTATTGTTAAACAACAAAAGAATATAATAATAATCAGTAACCAAATAATTTTTATCGCTAAACAACAAAATTTGTTACTAATAATCCTATTTGGTGATCGATTGTATCAAAAGATAATGTTAGCTTTGGACTATTAATTGACAATTTAGTTTTACACCATAGTGTAATTTAAGCAGACAAACTTTCCTATTTTTAAAATTACAAATTTCGCACTTGAATGAGATTTATTCATAAATATTTTTCAATGACTTGATAATATGATATACATTTTTTCATTGTCAATGTATATTACTTAAAAATGTTTAATTTTATGTGATTTGATAGTATATAAATTCTTACTACATTTGGTTAAGTCAACTATAAGAGTAGCCAGGTAACTCTTCGTAACAAGCCTAAGGTACACGAAAACTAGAAAAATAAGATTATATATAACTGATTAAATTACACTAATAAAAATAATAAAATGTGCATGCTGATAATTAATTACTAACCTTGTAGATATAAATAGTAATTGAATATTGAAGACCATATTGAGTTGATATTGGATATATAGCAGCACCAAGTGCAATCTCATGGCTAATTTGTACAAAACCAGGACAAGTTAAATCAAAACATCCTGTTTCTCTTGAGCCATCATTCTATATATCATTTGAATATTCAAATACAAGTTAAATTAGTATATGATTTAACTAATTATATAAATTAATTAACAATACAAAAAACCTAAAAATACTTACAGTCCAATAAGTGAAAAGTCTTGTTTGCCTATCACCATAAACCCTTGGATTTACCTAAAATGTTGGAAATCAACTATTTAGTAAAATGTTAGTATAGTAATAAAAGAATATAACAATATGTTTTATGTGGAACCGGTCTATTGAGGTGACTGATATGGTGTTATAAAGAGATTTCACTGTAATTATACTTTATGAAATCAATCGAAAATCAAGTACTAACAGTCCATCCGGATTCAATGTCTTGATAATTATAGTAAGATCCACTCTTGAGAGTAAGTCTAGAAGTGCTATATTCATCATCTTCTTCAACATGAGGATTCCTAGTTATCATATCTGTTTTTCCTCCAACATATCTATATCCTTCTGTAAGCAATATAGCCATCTTCATTAAAAAAAAAAAAAAAAAAATAGGGTTAGAAAATATCATAAGAAGAAGAATTAAATTAATTTTATGTATTGAGACTAATAAAATAATTGTCAACTCCATGTCAAAGTTACGATCAATATTTTCACTAGCATCAAGATTGTCATTATCAATATCAATATATGATTTGGTCACCTAAAATGTAGGATAAAATTTAAATTTACAAATATCTTAATATTAACTCATGTTATACTTTGGCATCGTTCATACGTTTGTCATTAATAGGATCAGAGCTAGAGTTTTGATTACGAATTTGATAGAATCTAGTAGCATCATGTATTTATTTTAAGAAATTCTCTTAGTATAATATGTATAAATTATTTATCCAAAATGTAATAAGTTGTTCTTTTATAATTTTTATAACAAGTATTAATTAGTACATACTCATTAATTTGTTATTATCGATTAGAAAAATCACACAAATATTTTAGAGAACTTACTGAGTGATTTTTCTGTGTAAGGTTGATATCCTTTTTGATCTTCAATCTTTTATCAAGATGAAATAAATTAGGCTTCATTATTTGATCCTTCTTAATATTTTGTATTCTTCTAATTGGAATTGTCCCTTTTGGACAACTTCCACTTTTATGCCATATTTGTGTTGTCACATATTTGTATGATTTTTCTTGATCATTTGTTTTTGTAGGCTCCATCATTGTATTATAGCTTGGTGTCATCTGTCATAAAAAATAAAAGAAATAAATAAACGAAAAAATAAAAAAATTAAATTCAATATATAGTATTTATAAATAACTTTTGTTTATTTAGTTATACACATATTGTTTTTAATTTTTTTTTTTAAAAAGGGTGTCAATTGATAATTCCTTGGACAAGGATGACTCTATCGTTGCTCATCAATTGCTCGTCAGAACTAGAATTTATAAAGGGATTTAAAAGTATATCTTCAATTTTTCTCTAGCGATTTAACGTGTATATAGTGATAATGAAATTTTTTTTAATTGTCAGATCAGTATATTTTAATGTGTTATAGTAGATACTAGATAACACACTTTATTTTATATTACTAGCTGCTTCTACCTTTTTATAAATAGTTACATGTAATTATCATATATTTGATTGATGATGAATTGTTATTATTGTTTTTAAAGAATTATCGATGTATAAAAGTTACTCTTAGTTAATTAACTCGTTTTCTATAATTGTTAATGTAAATTGATATTAATTATTGAATGAACCTGAATTTTGTGATTTTTCAAGGCAGGATGATACAACGCTGGTTGCTTGAAAATGTTAATGCAGTCAATGACATCTCCATCTTCACTCTAAAAACATGGAACAAAAAGAAAAAAAATTAAATAATACACTTAATGTATGAGAAGAACATTACTATATTCAATAAGAAATTACAATAATGTAAGATTTTTAATATGGTATGGTGATATATATAAATACTATACGAGAGGAAAACTTATAATGCTATACTATATACTAATGAGCAAGTCATATAGTGAAAAAATAACATCAAGGAGATAGCAGTTTTTTTTATCCTTAATCAGTAGTCGCAGTTTGAATCTCATGTATGAATGAAATTTTAGACAAGGAACAATTCTTTAAACGGGCCTTACGTATACGGTGAGAATTCAACTTATTTAAGGCCCATTACTAATATTGAACATGAGGTGAAAGCCAACAAAAATGAAGAAAATGAAAATATATATATATTATTTTTTTTGTAATATAATGTTCATAAAGATACAAACATACCTGGATACTTTTAATTACAAGACCATTTTCTCCCCAGGAAAATGTTGCAAAAGTTATTATTTCCAATAACAATATGGCTATAAATTTGAATGCCATTATTTCAGAAAGAAAACTAATTTAAAGATCCAATCAATTTATTGAATATAATTGTAATGATTATATAATGATATATATAAGTGTTGATGTTTCATGAAAAACATCAGGTTTAAAACTAACCTCTATAGATTTGCATGACTTACCTACCATTCCAATTTCTAACACCATTTATAATGCATTTAGTTTTCTATCCTTTTGAATTAATTATTTGTTTTTGCAGCCTTTGCATTATGTTCGATATTTATATTAGAGTCTCAATTAATTTAAAAATTATGTAATGTAAGTTAGGGGAAACACTCTCTATTGAAAACTTTCATATTCAAGATTAATCCGAACGGTAAAGAATGTAGAAGGATCATCGTATTCATTCCACCACAATTCTTAGTGATCGTTTGAGATTTTGTTAAATATGTACTCCTAAAATTTCACTTTATATGATACGTTTCGATTTAAGAAGGTCAAATTACATAATTTTCAATGTATTTAAATGATGTTTAAGTTTTTGGGAATAAATAATTTGATACTACTTTTAAAAAAATGGAAAAAGTCCAAATGCATATACCTATGTATATAGTATATATATACTATACAATTTTAGAGCATATATATATTCACTTAAAAAAAGTAGTCCTTTTATATTTTTTTGTAGTTATACAAATGATTTAAATATATTCTTCGACTAATGACGATAAAAAATAATTTTAATTTTTACCTTTAACTTTTTTACCATAGTAAAAATCGTGTGACTTTAACTAAAGAAACTATGATCACATTTATCCCCTTACTTTAAAAAATAATCTATATTTAACCTTCATAATACCATTCAAATAAATATACTTCTATCGCTATCAAACTCAAGATAGAAATACTAAAATCTCCACCACTATAACAAGTCACATTCATTTTTCGTAAAAGAACAAGCATATCTCAAATCTATAAAATTAATAAAATTATTTGACGCCATTTTTAAACTTTTAACGCCATTTATATAAATTGCGAAAAAATAACCTCCCATAATAAATAAAATCGTTATAAAGTTATGAAAAATCGCAAAAAGCCTAATTAATAAATGTTTATAACTTCATAATAAATTATTTCATAATTCTCAAGAATAGTTTTTCTTTAGAAATTTTCACCAATACATTTTTGCAATTATAAAAAATAATTCTTAAAAAATTTCCAAATTTGTTTTCTTTTTCGAAATTCTTTTATTAAAAACTAGCTCTGTTTTTGTAAACTGAAAATTCCTTAAACCCTCTAAAAAAAGCCCAAAGCCAAAAAATCAAAATAAATAATCAAATATTAGAGGGGATAATCATAATTATCATTAATCAAGAAACTATTTAAGGGGTTTTAGCCGTTTTGGTGGGGTTTTAGGGTTTCTGTCTCCACTTAGAACTTGGACTTGTTTTATATATGATTTTGCTTCTCAGTTAAGGTTTTAGCATTGGCGGCTAGGGCTTCAAATATTTGTGAGTTTTTCTTTTTACATATTGAAAATCAATTGCATGTTTAATTTTTTTTATAAAGATTGAATTTTTATTTGAATTAATCATATGGGTGTTCTTGTAAGTGATTAAATAACAAGATCAGATTCAGGTTTGCTATACATTCTTGTTTTCAGCCTAAATTTTTTTTTGTTGAAGCTTTTTTTTTTTTTTTTTTGATTTTTTATGACATGCCATGAATTGAGGTTAAATGGAACAATGATGATTCATATAGCCGACTCCGACTTGTTTGAAATTGAGATTGATGTGTAGTTGTTATTTTTTTCTATGAACTGTTGGTTTGAGTGGAGGGTCTATTGAAAAGTATGCGGACATCCTACCCTTCCTAGACCCCACGGGGCTATGTTAATGTTTAACAATTTTTATTGTAGTTATTGTTGTTTAGTTTTATGGTGTTCTGTTGTTTTTTTATATGTATCTTGGTGTTTTATTAATTTCTCTGTTTATGTGCTAAATTTTGAATCTTTATTTGGTTTTTTTTAGAGAGGAGGAGTAGAGTTGGATTTAGTTTAAAGAATTGATGTTAGAAAAAGGGAATATGACTTTCTCTGATCAGCCTCAACAGCCTGTTCCCTCGCACTTTATGCAAATGCCATTTGTTGGTGGTGATGCTGGGGACGTTTGGACTCATTCTTCAATGAATCATGAGCTATTTGAGTCGTATTCTCAGTTTGAGCATGCTCCTCCGTTCAAGAGAATGAGGGAGTTTGATAGCAACTCGCCTAATTCTGCAGCTTTTTCTGCTATGAATTCTAGAGTGAATCCACCAAATCTTCCGGGAAGCAAAGGGACGAGCCATATATTTTACAAAACCCGTATGTGTGCTAAGTTCTTGGAAGGAACTTGCAGGAATGGGGAACATTGTACATTTGCTCATGGTGTTGAAGATCTGCGGGAGCCTCCTCCGAATTGGCAGGACTTGGTACGTGAAAAGGATAGAGGAGCGGAGAACTGGAATGATGATCAGAAAATAATACATAGGATGAAAATTTGCAAGAAGTTTTATAACGGAGAGGAGTGTCCTTATGGAGATAAGTGTAATTTTCTTCATGAACGTCCTCCAAAATTTAAGACTGACATGCCAAGGCACAGAGAGAGTTCTGCAATAAGTATTGGAACTACTGGAAACAGATGTGATCTCGAGCTGATTGAGATTAGCAAGCATGGAAATGCCGATTCAGATGCTGTCCGTATTAAACCTGTATACTGGAAGACGAAGATATGCAGCAAGTGGGAGACAACAGGTCAATGCCCCTTCCGTGATCGTTGTCACTTTGCTCATGGCCAATCAGGTAAACTAATTTTACACAGTTTACCTCGTTGTTAGTTTGACTCTATGTTTAGTCGTTTTGAAATAGTCTCATATTCTTGCTTTTAAGTCTTGCAAAATCTCCTTTATGTCTTAATTGTAAAAAGTAATGGCTGCATAATGAAACAGTAAAAGCTTAAGACGAATAATTACGAGCTATTGATCGCCTAGAAGCATAACTTTCTGTTGCTAAGCAAGTCCTCTGCTAGAACTGCAATGGCTCAACTGAGACGATAATCTTGTATAAAATTAGCTACTGTTTTGTTTGTAAGCAAAACAGTTATTCAACGGGTGTCTTGTTTCCTTAAACATGAAAATCTTGACATTAACTCACATTCTGGATTTCGTCCATATATAATTTCAGGAATTTGTCGTGTTGCAATGTCCTTTGACTGATGTTTTGCACATTCACAGCCATTCTCTGTTCTCAGATTATGATTAATCCTATTTCCTGTTACATACATTGTATATGCAATTTCTCTCTTTGGTCATATCTCACATCTAAAACAAGTAACAATGTATTTAGCTTTCAACGTCTAGCCTATGTCTTGGTTTTTATAGGCCTAACATTAAAGTACCACATTTACTAAACACGGAATATGTGAATGATGGGCTCTATGTGTTACGTTTCTCATAAATCTTAAATTTCTTCCCTTTGGCTTTCTATCCCAAAAAATGGTATAAGCTCTTTGGCTATTTCTTTTGGTAGAGTTGCAAATGACTACTGGCCGAGTTGAGATGGATATGTTGACGAATTCTGGCCCCATTACTCCAAGACCCTTCTCCATTCAGCCTGTTGACTCATCCTCTGCAAACACACTGGTTAATGCTTCTATGCAAGAAGAAAAAGAGGAAAGGAAGGTCCATAAATGGAAACTATCCAAGAAGATCAGTCGAATATATGGAGATTGGATTGATGATCTAGTCCCACCCCACCTCCATCCTGACAACGCCGACAACTGATTTTTTAGGTTGCATTTTATTAACTCTTTTATGCCCAATGAACGCATTCCAGCGAGGATCAAAAACTACAGTGGAGATTATCTGTCTCGTTTCATCCAACAGTTGATGGGTTTGTTATATAAGTTTTTATATTAGGTTTCAACAGTTAGGCTTTTGAATTTGAATTCGCATATTTTTTTGTTTATAGAAAACAAATAATGTAACATCTATGGGATTTCCATAGAGGGAGACATAAATATTCATTATTTTATTTATTATACTTTTATCTGATCTTTTGGTTTATTTTTGGTCTTTAGAGAAACACTCACTCCTGTTTAAAGTACTTGGTGTGTGATCTAGTGATCATAAAATAAGTACATGCTTGGATGTGTGATCTAATGATCATAAAATTTTAAGAATGGAAAAGTTTTTGGGAGTTATTGTTCAAATTTAAATTTCCAATAAAAAATAACAAGATTAAAAGTGATAGTGGATACTAGCTCGGATACCATCTACATTCAGTGAGATCTTAGATTCATAACTCAACGTACTCTTAATTGAGTTCTAGACTAAGAATTTGTAATAGAAGCTTTAAAACCCAACATACTCTTAATTGAGTTCTAGACTAAGAATTTGTAATATATATTTTGAACTATATTTTTTTTCTAGACTAAGAATTTGTAATATATATTTTGAACTATATTTTTGTTTAGGTTAGTTTAGGATCAATTTAATAGAAGAAAAAAAACAATTCCAAGGTGTCAATTCATTATTTTTCTAAATTTTAATTAAATATTAGATAAACTCATTTTAAAATTAATCACCAGGTTTAAACTTTTAGTTTTTTTTCATTTAAAGTTTATTTCTAGTTTTCAAGATGCAAAATTGTTAGTATATATTTCATTTTAAAAAAAAAAATTAAAGGCAAATTATTTTTTTCTTTTAATGAAATTTTTACTTTTTGTATAAATAGTACTCCACCGTAAAGAAGTTTTTTGAATTGTCTAAAACTAAATTAGGTATATATACCAATATATCTTTTAATCTTAGGTGGAAAGTTAGAATTGAATTTTGACAAAAAAGGAAAAAACATACTTTAATGTTTCAAAATAAACTAAAAAGAATAAGTCAAATTATATGAAAGACATAGTATAATTTTTTTTTAAAAAATAACTAGTAATAATTTTATTATTACTGAAAAAAATGGGGTCTCTCAAATTTTGAGGCCTAAAGCGGATACCTCATTTTAAATGCATTGAGCAGCCCCGTACCAAACAAGCCCTTATAGGTAAATATTTAGGAAACTTTAGACAAATCACATAGTGTTAAGAGCTAATAACATTATATTCCCACTCCTTTTCAAATTACAAGAATTCCTTAAATTTAGTGAAATCCGGATACATTCCAAAACGTTCAGATACATCTCAAAAAGTAATATATTGATAAATCGTGTAAAGCCATGTATCCGACCGATGCATTGTGTAAAGTAATGGATTTGAGAATAAAAGAGAGTAGAGATTTTTTTTATAATTTTTTCAAATTGTATGAAATTTTAAAGAATATGATAAAATAAATAGTGTATTTAGGTAATTTTTTCAAATATTTATGCATTCTAGCACGTTACAAACTAATCATAGATTAATTTTACTTAATAAAGAAATATTACATAAGAAGATCATATCATTATACAATGTCTTCATGATATGTTTCAGAGTTGAAATCAAATTGTTTTTTCCTAAAATAGAAACCCTAAAGCGTCATTGTACACGCCATCGCTATTTTGTCAACATCATTATTATTTTAAAAAATAAATAAAATTCTTCCTTGTTCTGATCAATAGTTGATATCTATATCAGCCTTGCCAACTTTTATGTCATTATTATCAGAGACGTATCTAAGTGGGTCATCGGGATTGGGTTTACGTAAACCTATGGTCTTCTCTCGAGATCACATATAATAGTATTATATTTTTTTTAAATATTGAAATATAGATGTATGAATTCGGAGTATCACATAATTCGATTATGACTAGGTAAACGCCTCTCTCTCTGCGATTGTCTTGAGTCAAACTTGCTTCATAGGTGTGTCTGTTTAGGGATCTTTCGAGTCTCGTTCCAATTTTATCTCAAACTATCTATCTTATTCATAGTTGTGATTTAGCTTTTCAGTTTTTCTGTCTATTTCCTTGTGTTCATTGTATAAAATGCATACTTAGGCTTTTGACGTCCACTGCAATTCATTAATGTGCTTCTACGTAATTTCTCAGTGTGATTGAGCTAATTGATGGTTGCCACAATAGGTTTTTGTTTGTGGCCCTTCTGGTAGTTCATTCCAATTTTATCTTCCCGTTCTTCATTTTCTTGATTTCTCTTTGTCAAAAATACTCTCTTATCTTAGCTTCTGAATTTTGGTGTCATTTTGCTTGTGTTCTGAATGAAGAGTTTTTCTGTTCCAAGTAAATATAATTATTCACTGATAGAGTTGGCTGCCCCGGTCTCAACAAGGCTTGGGCCAATTTCTGAAGCAAAGAGCCAGTCTGCTGACTTCCCAATTGAAAAGTGGACTTCTTACACCTAAGTTCCATGCATTTCCTTCCCTCATTGGAAAAATAGTTGTTACTGAGTCTGAATAGATCAGGAAGCTTTAATTTCAATGTTGTAAACATCCCAGTTATGCGTCTTTCCAAAACTATAGTACTTTTCCATCTCCCTCTGTAACTGCAAAAATCCTATCAAACAAATCCCACAGATTGAGATGTGTTTCCAAACACTTTAACAATTGGAAATATTAACTGTGCCATGGCCTTTGTCCATATTTTGATTGGCAACCCTTCTACATTTTTAGAAGAGACTATTTCGATACGAGTTCGAATTGAACACGTGACCTCTATGATCACATTAACAATAACTTTATACTCTCTCCGTCCACATTTATTGTCATGTTGTACTTTTCGAAAATTAAATTAGATTATATTAATTCGATATTTTAAACAAAAAATTTAAATATTCAAAAACTATACGAAAAGTATTATAAATTAATTTTTTTTTGCATATCAATAAGATGAAAAAATACATCAAAAATTTTAGTCAAAGTTTTTATAGTTTGACTCTAAAAAAAAAAAATATGACAATTAAAAGTAGGCAGATATAGTATTATATGTAAAAAAAAATCTACTAAATGATTTGGAAGCTTCTATCCGGATTCGGAAGCAAAATGTGGTAATTTACTATTTTATCCTCCAATAACAGGCTATAAATCACACTCTTTCCTCAACACGCCTTTTCCATTCTGCCATTCTGTAGCAGAGAGCATTGAGAGAATCAGAGAGAAAGCGTTGATTCGAAGCAGCGAGCAGAAAGAAAAATGGTGAACTTCATGCTGGAAATTAAGGCGGAGCTTGATAACCTCACCGACCTTCAGCCACAAGGCGGTTGCGATGATGAAAACTTCCGCTACCACTTCAAGGTATCCGCATAAACGCATCTATAATTTTCAGTCATTCTATTGCATTTGGATGTCTGTGCTATTTCTTGATGAAGATTGATCGAATTGATGTTGATTCTATTGTAAATACACACACGCAGTGGATTTTATCTGCTCGTTAGGTGTTTTTTTAGGGATATTCAGGTAGTTCACTGCAATTTCATGTTCGTGTTCTTCATTTTGGTGATTTTTTATGCCGAACTATAGTTTTTATTCCTAGTAGCAACTTGTTTTTTTCTTCTCGAATTTCGTGACTATTTATTTTTTCTGTGTTTATTTTCCTTTACTTACTTTAGGGTTTACTATTATTCTTAAGTGTGATTTTTCCTTGAAGATCGATATAAATGATGATGCCTTATAGCTATTTGTTTAGCAGTTTAGGTATCCGACTCTATAATTTGTAGTTATTTTATTGCATTGTCATGTACTCATGTCTATGCGATTTTCACTGAACATTGATCGAATTGATGTTGATTCAATAGTAAATATGCACACACAATGGATTTTATCTTCTCGTTAGGTGTTTATTAGGGATGTTCAGTGCAATTTCATCTTCGTGTTCTGCATTTTTGTGATTTTCTATGCCAAACTATAGTTTATTCCTAGTTGCAATATTTTTTTTGTTAAGTTCAGAATGTCGTGTCTATTTATTTGTTCTTTATTCATATTCATTTACTTACTATAGGGTTTACGATTATTCTACTGTGATATTATGTGATCTTTCCTTTGAAGATCAAATAACTGATGATGTCTTATAACTATTTGTTTAAGGTATCCGCCTCTACAAGTTGTAGTTATTTTATGGCATGTGCGTGTCTGATTTCTCGACGAAGGTTGATTTATTTGATGTTGATTCTATCGTAAATACACACACATAGTGGATTGTCTCTGCTCATTAGGTGTTTATTTAGGGCTATTGAGGCAACTCATTGCAATTTCGTATACATTTTCTTCATTTTCATGATTTTCGCTATAGTTCCTAGTTGCGACTTAGTTTTATGTTTCTTCTTCTGATGACTTTCTAGTCTAATCCCTTGTTCTATGTACATATGTATGTGTGTTACTTCCGTATTCATGTTCTAACTGAGGATGCCTTCTAGCTATTCATTTTGGATCTCCAGGAAGCTCATTTCAATTTCATTATTTTGTTCTTAATTTCCATGACTTTCTTTTTCACACTATCTATACTATTCCTAGTTTCTGTATAAACTTGTAGAGAAAATGAAAGATGATTTTATTGAATATGAAGCTGTCTTTAAATCCATGAAATAAGTAACTAACTTCCTACGAGTGCTTCTTACATTAAGGATATTTATCCAAATGAGATAACTGATAAATACTATCAAGCTAATCTAGTAGATAATCATAAGATCTAATCTAGTAGACAAACAGAAGTGGTGGGGCGTAACATCTCTAATAGTTAGACTAAGCTTCTTCGTTTGTCATGCATATTTACTTGTGTTCTGTGTATAAAGTATGTACGTTAGTTTGAGGTTTATGATTACTCTACTGTCTTTCTATTTGATTTATCGATGATCTAATTGATGATGCCTTCTAGCTATTCTTTTAGATTTTTTCTGGTATCTCATTATTTCATTTACTTGAGCTTGATACTTTTAAGTTTCTTTGTAAAGCTATCTAGTCTATTCCTATTTCTGAACTTAGCTTTTCAAATTTTGTGTTTATCTCTACGTTCTGTGTAGGAATGCCTGTCTGTTATTTTAAGTTTGACGTTTTCAGTGTCTAATTTGCGATTACTCTATTGCCTCTCTATGTTCTGTGTAATTGAGCTAGTTGATGTATGTCTCTATATGTGCTTTTTTAGGGTTCTGCTTGTGCACTGTCCAATTTCACCTTGTTTTTTTCCATGTAAACTGTCAATCTATTCATAGTTGCGTCTTAGTTTTCAATTTTTGTGTATATTTCCTTGTTTAATGTGTACTAGTGCATGTTTAAGAGTTTAAGCTCTTGACCTCCAACTTTGCGATCGTTCTATTGGGTTTGTATGCATCTCTCAAGTTTATTGATGCATGCCTCTGTAGGTGTTGTGTATGGCTCTTCTGGTAGTTCATTCCAATTTTTTCTTCTTGCTCTACAGTTTCATGGTTTTGATTGTTAAACTATGTGTTTATTCGCATTCTTCTCATTTCTCATTTCGATATCCTTGTGTTCTGTTATAGATGCATGTATATGTTCAGGATTCTGGTTTCCACCTCAAATTTTGTGATAATCATACTATTTTTTAAATGTACTCTTGGTGTTATCGAGCTAATTGATGTGTGCCTCTATAGGTGTCTTTTTTTTTTGGTTGATAAAGTTAGATGTTTCATTCACAAAAGAGCATCAAGTAGACGCATAGTTACAAGGAAAGGAAAAAGCATTAACAAAAGAACTAATGAATCCCTTTTCAGTGTCAATCTAAGACAAGGGATCTTACAAAATCCAACCACTGATCAGTTCTAATTACAGTAGTCATATTAGTCTAGCAAAAAGAGATAAAGTAAGCACTTGGTTTTGAGGGAGTGATTTGGAGTTTAGATTCCATCAAAACACCTCCTATTCCTAGCAGCAGGTATCTTCCACCAAATCCTTTTGATGGCTTTATCAACTCTCCATAAGCTCCAGTTCAATTGTGCCTCTATGGTCTGTGGCATGACCCATTTTAAACAAAAAATACAGTAGAACATGCTCCAAAGATCTGTGGCTACTGTGCAGTACAATATCAAATGGTTTACAGTTTCCATCTTTTTCCAAACATTGATAGCACCTGTATACAAACTGGAAACTTCCTATTGAGATTGTCTCGAGTCAAACATGCTTCATAGGTGTCTTTTTAGGGATTTTTCAAGTCTCATTCCAATTTCATCTCAAACTATCTATCTTATTCATAGTTATGATATAGCTTTTCAGTTTTTCTGTCTATTTCCTTGTGTTCATTGTATAAAATGCATACTTAGGCTTTTGACCTCCACTGCAATTCATTAATGTGCTTCTACGTAATTTCTCAGTGTGATTGAGCTAATTGATGGTTGCCACAATAGGTTTTTGTTTGCGGCCCTTCTGGTAGTTCATTCCAATTTTATCTTCCCATTCTTCATTTTCTTGATTTCTCTTTGTCAAAGACTCTTTCTCATCTTAGCTTCTGAATTTTTGTGTCTATTTTGCTTGTGTTCTGTATGAAGAATTTTTTTTGCTACAAGTAAATATAATTATTCACTGATAGAGTTGGTTGCCCCGGTCTCAACTAGGCTTGGTCCAATTTCTGAAGCAAAGAGCCAGTCTTCTGACCTTCCAATTGAAAAGTGGACTTCTTAAACCTAAGTTCCATGCATTTCCTTCCCTCATTGGAACAATAGTTGTTACTGAGTCTGAATAGATCAGGAAGCTTTAATTCTAATGGTGTAAACATCTCAGTTATGTGTCTTTCGAAAACTATAGTACTCTTCCATCTCCCTCGTTAACTGCAAAAATCCTATCAAACAAATCCCACAGCTGGGATGTGTTTCCTAACACTTTAACAATTGGAAATATTAATGCGCAATTGTGCCATGATTGGATACCCTTCTTCAAATAACTTATAAGAAGCTATTATTATGTAGTTGAAAGTTTCTTATCCCAAGACAGCCTTCTCTTTTATCTTATAGGGTCATTTCCACGGTATGCCTTCTCTTTTATCTTATAGGTTCATTTCCACTGCATGAAGTCTTATGTACTTTGTTATAATTTATATGACATGTTTTTCACTTTGAGACATTCCGGAATGTTACACCATCTCACACGAACTTTGTTTTAATTTATATGACACTTCTACCATTTTAAGATGCCTTAAAGCGTTAAACCATCTCATGCGAAGCTTCTGTCATTTTATTTTTAATGTGTACTACTACTCTCTATCAATATAGTACTACTGAAATTTCCTTTCAGGTATGTTCATGTGAGATAGTATTGCTTCCATAAGTTAATTTTGCCAATTATTTCTGTGTGATGAAATCATCCATTTGGTGTCCTACATTAATACCTTTTTCATAGTCCATTAAACTTGTTCTTTTTCTTTCAATTGTGCAGCTGAAGTGTGGCCATTGTGGTGAGATCACCCAAAAAGAGACTTATGTGAGCTTGGATGAAACTGTTCCTCTTCCCATTGGCAAGGGCCACACCCACCTTGTCCAGAAGGTGACCTATCCTCCTGTTCCCTTATCTGTGATGATATAATCTACTGCGTCAGACATTTCTTTATGCATATCTGAGTGCATGTGTGTTAGTTTAGATATGACACAGTGCTAGTTTACACTAAATTTACATCACTGAGACCACTTGAAATTTGAGGTGAGATACGGAGTTAATTAGGATATCTTCAACATTCAGAATGGGTTAAGCCGTAGTAAATGCCCCTGTTGTTGTTTCTTAGCTCTATATGTTGAATAACTTGGATATCCTTGAAGTCTGTTTTGAGCCTTAATTGTTACCTTCTTTTTTGGCTTTTTCCCCTTTGATGTCCTTATTGCCATTTTACAGCTCTTGATGCTGTATAGACTTGATTGATTACTAAGTCTTTCGTGACTTTTGCTTCCAGTGTAAGTTCTGTGGCAGGGATGGTACAATAACCATGATCACTGGCCGCGGCTGTCCTCTGACTCACGCTGATAGTGAAGCTGGAAAATCTGCACCTTTGATGCTATTTGAGTGCAGGGGTTTTGAGCCGCTGGATTATGTTTTCCAAGGAGAATGGGAAGCTAAATCTGTAAGCTCTTCCCTTGCTTTCTGCTTTGGTGTTTCTTAAAATTAAAGAAAAATTTTGTTATAAAAAAGTTGTCGAATTATTAAATTTAGGTATAAGATTTCTTTGCCCTATTAATTTTCCATTTGTTTTTGAGCTGTTGTTGGGGTTCTTTGAATATATTTCTAGTTTCTTTAACGAGGTCATGTATCTCCTAATTAACTTCTTGGAGAATAAGTTCTGCTAATATGTCCTAGAGGTGGCAAGATTAGCCCATGAAATCATAATCCGCCCAAGTTTGGGCTGATTATTGGCCCGCACATCTATTAGCTCAGGCCATCAAAATTTGGGCTAATATTTAGCCCAAATTGTCCCATGAGAAAGCTTGTTGACTATTTTCTAAAGAACTTTTTTTTCCTGATATGTTATATATAGCTATATTAAAGAAATGCTATAATTTTATTAGCTATGGTTCCCAATTCTTAGGTTTTGTGTTATGGGAGATGTGCTAGTTCTAATTTGATTCACTTAATGCAGCTTGAGGGAACGATATTTCAAGGCA
This sequence comes from Solanum etuberosum, assembly GCA_029582245.1. Taxonomy (NCBI): domain Eukaryota; kingdom Viridiplantae; phylum Streptophyta; class Magnoliopsida; order Solanales; family Solanaceae; genus Solanum; species Solanum etuberosum. The sequence goes on along the minus strand of JAJONR010001441.1, from coordinate 105,296 downwards.
TTGAGTTGTCTGGAGATGAGTTTGCTGAGTATGATGAGAAGGGTGAGTGTCCAGTGATGATTTCCAAACCAAGTGCCACTTTTAATGTAGTGAGGTAGATCCAACATTGCTCTATTGTGTGTTGCTGGTACATAGAGAGGGAAGTACAACTGTTTTGCACTCTCAATGTACAAGTTGCTAACTGCTGAATTGAACACGAACTACTTGCAAGATATTAGATGGTTACTTCCAAGAAGAAAACCATTGTTATGGATGTCAATATTGTCTTTCAGGGTTTTTCAGAATAGCTCTTTTTAGTCATCTAATGTGAAAGCTGGTAAAACTGTTTGACTGGATCTATTGTTTTTTCACTGTGATTGGTGTTGGTTACTATGCTATTTCCCCAAGCTCTTCTCTAGATTGCTTCTTATGCTCTTCTTTCTCTCTCTGCTGTCTAGTTGGTTTTACTTCTCTCCTGGCCGGCCACATGGCGTGTAGAGTTGCTTGATTGATTGAGCTCCTTTTCCTTTGTCTGTTGTGAGAAATACCCCACTCAATACAATACGCTGCGTCCTTGCCATTTTTTGAATGGAAATATGCAAGTGCATTGAACATGGGAATTATTCATCGTGTTTCGAAAGTTCCATTGGTTCTCAGAAATTTTCCGGTTATTCATACATGAAAAATTAAAACCGAGTAAACAGAAGTTAATGCTGCATAAGGAAAATGGATCCTCCTCCTTAGCATCCTCTTCACGGTCTTGTCCTGCATAAGAGCTCGCCTTATTATATATGCTTGAGGTCCTTATTGGGATTTTCTGGGTTTGTTATCTTGGAGAATCCATTGAAGTCGAACACTGGCAGGTTCTTTTCTCACGATGAAATGGATGAATGCACGCCCGTTTCTGCTCTTAGTAAGTTAACAAGACTATTTATGGCATAGAGATGGCGATGGTGCTCGTCAAGTGTGACGTATCCCTGAGATAACGCTCTGGAAGGTCGTAAACTAGCTCATTTTCAAACCTGGACGTCCGGCGATGTCTGTGCTCGTGCTGCTTCTCGTCGACTTACATTTTGAGGTGCTTGCATGGCAATCATGAATCCTCATTGATGTGAGGAGAGAAACATATCAGCTTCCCAATTGATAAAAAAAAACATGAAAGATTACAACCAAGATGAAGTGACAAGAACCTCATTATCATGCATGATGTAATAGTACAATAGAAACATTTTTCATTAAGAAAATAAAGGAGAAGATCTGGCAAATGCCGAGACTGCCATAAAACTGTAGAGTTTTCCCATAACATGCTTGACTCATGAAAAAAGAATCAGTCTCCTACTCGAGGGACGTGTTGAGAATATAATTAAGAAAATAAATATCTACTTTCTTTAATAGCTTAAACTTTTAAATGAACTGATCACACGCTTCCAACAAAAACTACATCAATTGTGCCAACACTGTAGAAGGAATAAATTACAGGAGTATACCTTAGATGAAGCATTAGCGTTCTTTCACCTCTTCAATTAGTTCCTTCCAGGAGGTACCAAAACCAGTTCATGTGTGCAGATCGAGGACCCTGGACAGTAAAATAATGAGAATACACGAAAAGGAAATGCGAAAAACAGAGTTCGCGGCCCCAGAAACTGAGTTTGGGGAGGCTGTAGAACAAGAAGTGGTGAGGGATATAAAACAAGTGTCTCCCCCAATTAAAAAAAACGGTGATTAGTTACATGTCTTCAGGAGAAAAGAAAAGATACTAATTAAGAGAGCTCCCCACTGAGAATCACATATACATCAATTATACACCAATTAAAACAAATACATTAATTGTAGATGAAGCTTCATTTCTTATGTCCAAGTTTTAACTAGACATCAAACAAGATGGTCCTTTTTACCCGCATAAGCACAAGGCAGAGAGAGCACGCACAGAGAAGTGACATCGAGGCCTGAGCACTAATAATAGCCCGCCAAAGTACAGTACTTGACGAATACATAAACAGATAGATTCTTCTTTCTTAATTTTTGATGCACTAATAGAGATTGAAGACAACAAAACTATTTACATTGCTGCATAAGTTCTAACCTTGATTGTAAAGCTGCTTGGCTTTCTGTCCACTTGTATCGACCATCTTTCACTTGCAAAAGTTTCTTTTACTAATCAACTGAAAACGGAAAGGAACTAACCGCATCCAGAAGAAGTATTGAAGTTACAGAAACCATGCTTAAGCAAGATAACTGTGTTCTACACCGTTTCCAAAGTCCAGTATTTAACAAGGACTGGCTCACTTTTCCAATGTAAAAAATTTGCCAAGTGCTCCAAATGAGTCTTACTGATGGAAGTTAAGTCCTTAGCAAGCTCAGTTGTTATGTGACCTGTATATCTTTATCCGTTGCTGAAATAGTACAAGACACTTGGATATTCTGACTCTAGAGGTCAGATTCAACAACAGCAGATTATAATCACGAATCATCAGAAATATGTCATCTAAATGGTTTCTTAATCAGATAAGGGTTCCCTGACCATAAGATTTAGTTTCTCCTGAAGGAATTCAAGTACATCTTCTCTCTCTTCCTTGAGAAGTAGTTTCCTTAATTTTTCAAATGTCATCCTACCAGGGCGCATTCCTTTCTCTATCATCTCTTCCATTAACACACAGGCACCAGGGGCATCTGCATCGTCGCACAATCCATTGACAAGTGCAGAAAAAGTATGCATGCTGGGAACAAATTGCTTGCGTTTCATATATTTCCACACTTTACGAGCCATCTTCATCTCATTCTTCTCACAAAACATCTTTATCATCATAGTATACGTGTCTGCATCAGGATCACAAATTTTGAGCATCCTACGGAAAACTTTAAAAGCATCATCAGTCTCACCTCGAGCAATCAAGCCACTGAGAATAATATTGCAGGTCCTTGCATTGGGAGTCACCCCCTTGAATTGCATGTCATTCAGAACCATATAGACATTTTGGAACTTATTTACCTTACAGAAAGCACTAATTAGTGAGTTATATACAGCTACATCAGCCTCAACACCATTTTTTTCCATTTCAAGGAATGTATCTATCGCATCTTCAATCCGGTTTTCTAGCCCATATGTATGGACTAATATACTATAAATAAAGGATGTTGGCCTGCAACCGATGAAGTCCATCTCCTTGACAATTTCAACAGCCTCATCAACCCTGCCAGCCTTGCAAAGTATGTCAACCATGATCCCATAGGTCACAATGTCCGGATTACAGCCCGCCTCAATCATTTCCCTGTAAACCTCCCTTGCCTTGGGAAGATTCGGAGCCCTTCCCCACCCCTCAATCAATATGCTATATGTTTTCGAATCGGGATTAAATTCATTCTTCTTACTATCGAAAATCTCCTGAGCTTTTTCCACATTCTTCGATTTGCATAGAGCACTCAACAAGCCGTTAAAAGCGGCTAGGTTGGGGGGCACATCGAACTTATTCATGATATGGAAAGTGTATAGAGTCTCCTCTACCTTTTGAGCCCTAGCATATTTTCTCATGATTATGCAAAATGTCTCAATATTAAGCATTCTCTTGGTTTTCATCTCATTTACAAGATCCCACATCATCTGATATTGCCTTATCTTGGCAAGAGATCCAATCATGGAGTGGTAGGCTCTAGTACTATGCTCATAATTATGTTGCTTACCAGCCCATTCAAAGAAACGATACGCAAGCATTCCAGCATTCTCAAATCTCTTAAGGACATCCTCAACCATCTCTGGTAAAACCCTAATCCCACTTTGGTCAAGCTCTGTGTCAAGCCCCACCTTTGGGCAAGACATCATAATTTTACAAAGTCTTGTCAGCGGATCAAGTTTAACTTCCATTGTTTCTTTAGAACTATACATTCGGGTAAAAATCATTGTTCTACCACACAATTTGTGATGAAATTGTCGCAACATGATCCTCCTTGTAGAAAGATTAAAACAACTTGTAAAGTATCTGAAAAAGTTAAAAAAAAAAAAAAACAGGAGTTACTGATTCGATCTTTTGGGTATTAATATGTCAAAGTAGAACATTGTTCTTTTGTTCATTTTCAGATAGAAGCAATGCAATCGAGCGAATTATCTTACACATATCAAGAGAAGACGAATAGAATTTCAATTTTTTACAACTCAAATATGGACCTATCTACTTCAACTTAGGTGCTTGTACTAGCAATGGGCAATGTCTAACCCCAAAATCTGGAAAAAAAAAAAAAACCTTCTTACATATCAAACGTTAATCTATGCTTGAACATCAAGTAAAAAATCTTCAATGGGGAATAACATCAAACAGTTTCGACATCACGGAATACTTCAATTCCCTCCAAAACACCAGGTGATTTCTTCACATCTGTTCAATCCTTAGTGGATAGAGTTACCTGGTACCTGTTACTGGTAAGAGGTCTCGAACACCATGGTTATCAAAATAAATAAAATACTCATAACTTGGTTTCTCTAGCTAATCATTTTCGACATGTACATTCGAGATAACAAAACAACAAAAATAGCTCTATTCCATTTCCCTAAAGCATACTCAAATCAACTTCAAGCAAATCAAATTTCGTACAATCAAAAGAATCCAATCAAATCAAATCATTAGCTTACAGCATGTTATAGACACAATTCAATTTAGCAAACACCACAGCAGCAGAAAAAAAACATGAAAAAAACACTCCTTAACCAACAAAAAACAACATTTTGCAGTTGCAAAAAAAATAAAAATAAATTCTGCAACTATGAGTTACCTGGTAAGATGAACTGAGTTTATGAGTTTTTTTCTTCCTTTGTTTCTCAGAAAGCTGAAGGTTTATTGCGGTCCGCCCCATTTTAGGGATCAAGAAAACTCATGTTTTTATTTGGGCCACTTGGCCCAACTCAAAGCTCACCAAGCCCAACCTAAAGAATACAGCCCAATTTTCCATAACCTTGATACACAAATCAACATTTAGCTACAAGAATAAACATGTACTGATACACACGAAAAAATATTTTTTAGTGAGAACAGCCAAACACTTTTTTTTTTTATAAAAAAAACGTGTAAACATCTCCAAATCAGAACACGTATTCTCTAAGAATTCTGTTAGAGAAATTTCAAAATCACATGTACTGATACACACGAAAAATTTATTTGAACTTATAAATTTATGTTTATTATTTTGAAATGTCATAATAAATGATGTTCGTTATGATAATTATGGTGAGTATTTGTTATCAGTCTGTTTTCAATGTACCTACTAAATTTCATGTTAATTAGAGTCCGTCAAAATGTAATCAAGAAAATTGGCATATACTAATACATATGAGAAAACACCAAATTTGGTAATTCGGGTTACATGACCTTGAAATGCCAAAATATATGTGATGGACTTTGTTTGAGCTCAAATCTTATGTATATTAGTCCATAATTTTTTTGTAATACGAAGGACCGACTCTGTTGGAGCTCGAATTTTATAGATCCATTGATGACGATCTGTTAAACTATTCTCATTGTTTTCAATAGGCAGAAAATGCTTTTTATGGAGTTTATGAGTCACCAAACAAAAATTTAAAATTATTTTAATTTTTCATGTATATTAGTCCATGAATTTTGCGGGTTCATTGGTGATGTCCAATTATCAGTAAGTTTAATTTCTTTCTTTGTTTTATATATTTTTACATATCTAATAATATTATTGTCATAAATAACAAATCTTACAGGAAAATAAATAGGGAAAATTATGCGGTTAAGCAAACTTATACTACTTAATTACTCATCATAGCTATAGTTTGCTATAATTACCATTCACGACTAATATTATACATTAATTACGTGGGCTGACTTCGAGTTTGTATAATTAGCCACGTTTGTATTTGTATAATTCACCAGAATATACAAATACATATGTATAATATACATTTATCTAACCGATATACATATACAATTCACCTCTCTCTCACTCTCTGCCCTCTCTCGCTCGCCTCTCTCCTCCCTCTCCCAATCTCGCTTGCCATATATACAAATGCATATGTATAAAATATAATTATCTAACCGATACATATACAATTCACCTCTCTTCCCTCTCTCACTCGCCTCTCTCCTTCTTCTCCCAATCTCTTCCGTCTCTCTCAATCTCGCTCGCCTCTCTCCTCCCTCTCCCAATCTCGCTTGCCATATATACAAATATATATGTATAATATACAATTATCTAACCGATATACATATACAATTCACATCTCTCCCACTCTCTGCCCTCTCTCGCTCGCCTCTCTCCTCCCTGTAACATGTAGCTACGAATCGTAATTATCAAACTATAGCTATAAAGCGTAATTAAGCTATTTTTGAGTGGCTATATGCAAAAAATTCCTCAAAAAAATATGAGGATAAAATTATATATTCCTTTGTTTTGTTAGTCTGCTTCAAAAACGAAAGTCACTTTTTATATTTAGCATCTGTTTATTCCCAATATCTTATATGACATAATTAAAATAACAAATTTCAAAAGACGTTTGATACATCACACATATTTTATCTTAAGACCATAATATACCACAATCATCTTTATTTTCTTAAATTTCATCTCAAATCAAATTCAGATAAACAAATTGCAAAAAAGAAAAAGTGAATAAGCTTCATACTGCTAATTTTCAATATACTCACGACTCAAAGGCAAAATATACCAAAAACATACTCCTATCTTTATACGGTAGAAAAACTATTTTTGATAGACTTTCAGCGCATAGGCATGAGAAGATGCATCAAAGGAATAAAACACCCATACTCTGATTACATTGTGTATATTAAAAACAATTTTGATTCCACACTTATCATGCATATTAAAATATTAGATGCACAACACTTATCAATCTATCAATTACACTTCACAATCAAAATATCTGAATCCATTCCTCAGTTTTTAGAGGATGCCCAGCAGCTTTATTGAGATATACCAACTTAAGCTTAGACAGTACCACTAAATATCAGATTAACATACAAAAGAAACATAGAAGGTCCAGCAGAGAGATCCATAAGATTCACCCAAAAGAAAAACAAGAAGATCTCTCTTCCTTGGATGGTACTTCGCCAAACGTTTATCTCCATACAGATCGATGGAAACATAAAAACAAGGCTCTTATTGGGTCCACCACATAAGCAAATCCTTGCGCCTATTTATCTTCTTCTGCAGTTGAAGAATTCCGTACAAAAGAGCCTCGGCAGTAGGTGGGCAACCTGGAACATAAATGTCAACAGGGACGATCCTGTCACAGCCTCGCACGACAGCATATGAGTAATGGTAGTATCCTCCACCGTTTGCACAGCTCCCCATGGAAATGACCCACCTTGGCTCAGGCATTTGATCATAGACCCTGCAATTAGGAAAAAAAGAAGAAGCAATATGGCTTAATATTTTGACTCATTAAAACAAAAGGGTACCCTTACATTAGAGCAATTAATTACCATCCTCCTCCCAACTTTTTTTTTTAAAGTGAAGAGAAGCCTAGCTGATTGGTTGAGCTGTTCAAGTCATTAAATACCAGATTCCAGAAAGGTTACAGACTGACAGGCATACAAGAGTTCCTTGCAAACAGAGAAGAAAATTAAGAAAGTGTACGATTATAAGATTCAGGCTAAACACACTAGAGACGCACCTGCAGCGGAATAAAGTAAAAGAACTTTGGAGAATTTAGGTGTGATACTTGATCAACTAAGGAAAGGTGATCAACTTTAGAATGCTAAATAGAGAGGTCTAAAAGAAAACTGGCAAGGAAGAGAATGAGCAAGTAAAAGATCAGACTAGCAAAAATAGGAATGCTCAACGTAGTGAATGAAAAATTTCAACAAAATATTTGATAATTGTTTGAGTACAATTTAGAAGGGTCCAGATAGTTTCGAACATGGATCACTTCTGTTTGATTATATATAAGCCATTAACAGCTCAACAGTGTTTCTTAATAATTATAACACTGACTTTTTAGGTAAAAGCAAAAATCACGTAAGATGGATAGCACAATCAGCAGCAACACCAAAGGATCCAACCACAATAAACAGGGAGAAAGTAAGGTTCTATCAGCAGCAACACCAAAGGATCCAACCACAATAAACAGGGAGAAAGTAAGGTTCTATCAGCAGCTTGTTACTAAATAAGAGACCTGGAGACCGGAACTCAACGTGATTGTTGGTCCTAAGATACCATTGAACAAGAAAATAACTGGCTTCAAAAGCATAAGAGGGAGCATGGAGATCACCCACCTCAATAGAGCTTTGAAGGGATATCTAGGCTTCAGATTAGCCGGAGGAGAAGTTCAATTTATCCCAATTAATGAAGTCTAACATATTCAGCAACTAGTTGGAATTCTTGGAGGAGAAACAGGGGTTTTACTCGTGTTTAAATGGGAATGCCCCTGGGGGGGCTAAATGCAGGTACATTGATATATGGAATGGGGTGTTGTAGATATGTGAAAAGAGGCTACCAAGGTGGAAAAGCCAATACTTTCTCTAGGATGCAGGTTAGTAATTTATCAATAGTGTTTTGGAGCTCTCCCAACCTACATGACGTCCGTCTCCCATCACTCCAAAAATAGGGAAGAGAATGGATAGATACCTTAAGGGGGACTTTCTATGGCAATAAAACATAGAAAGTAAAGGGTTACCTTTAGCCAAATGGAAAGTTGTTACTCTAAGCAACATGAATGCTTGGAGATAAAAAAATATGAGAAAACAAAATCAAAGCCTTCTCATGAAATGGCTTTGAAGATGCACTAATGAAGAACATTCACTATGGAGGATAGTAATTAAAGATAAATATGGTGAGGAAGGCCCCTGAAAACAAAAGAAGAGATCAATGCATCTGGGCTTATGGAGTAAGTGTTTGGAAGGCTATTAGAATTCTTTGGCAAATATTCAGCAACAAAATCAGCTATGGAGTGGGAGATGGGCTGAACACATCTATCTGGGAGGACAACTGATTGGAACAGGGTGCTTTGAATACAATATGTCTGGATATTTTTCACTATAAATTGGCAATAGAAGGCAATTATTAATGAAGTTTGGTCTATTCAAGGGTGAAATTATAGGAGAGTATTGAATGATTGAGAGATCACTAGAAATTGTTGATTTCTATAACACCAATAAATTCACTGAAGTTGATCAGAATGATGACAATGTATGGTGGCTATGACACAACTCTTGAAGATGCAGTTTCAAATATTCCTATCAGATGCTTAGTAGGCATCTGGTCATAGATTTCATATATTTCTCAGTTTATTTGGACTTTATGAAGTTGGAGTTGAAGAAGGAGTTGTGTTTCGTTATACTTTATGCAAAGGAGGAAAGAGAACACTTCAATTGAAATTTATGAAGTATACCTGCCACCTCCCAACAACAACAGGAACCAAGTTACTCTTATAACTCTGCCAGAGGCTAGGACAGATGAGAAGAAATAACCTACTGTATTTACTCTTTGCTGGGGTGTACATATATGTCACTTTTTTTATAATTGAGAAATTCCCTAGGGTCAGTGGCACACAGTTTGAAACTCGGCGGCAAATAGGCTCACCCCTCTACCTTTCTCCACTTAAATACTAGGTCTTTTATGCAACTAGGTTCAAACATATGACGAGTGTCTACCCCACATATCACAAGTTGCACTCCTACCACTACATCAATAAAATTCTTATCTGTCTCAAAAGGCAAGTGAAACATAAACAAGCTCTTGATTTGGGATGGTCAATGCAAATCAAAAACTTTTGGATCTTATTTATTTTTATCTTGACTGAAGCAGATTACCCTAGTGTAAAGGGGAATGCTAAAAAAATAAAGGAGGATGAAGAAGAAGTGAAAGTAGAAGTCAATGAGTTTATGCTACCTCCATATTATTCTCTTTCTTTTGCCCAACACCCCAGCCAGATCCATATGTGATAACCTCACCACTGAAACTATGTGCCGTTCACAAGTATTTTCCTAGGCTCATTGAAACCCTAGTTGTTCGCGCTTAGCCCCACTTAGGCGACACTCTAGCTGGCACTAAAGCACAGACCATGAGCTCAGTCTTGAAGAGGAGGACACTGAACAATAAATATTAGTTTGATCTTGATTGGTATAGTTTTCACTTCATTTTTTCAGATGAACTGTATGGTTTTTACTTCATAGGTTCACTTAATTCCAGTTCTTACAATACTTCTATCCCCATATTATTCTCTGTAAATAATTTACCTTTATAAAAGAAAAACTTCGTGCTTATAACTATTTTATTCACACACACACACAAAAAATTCAGGGATAAAGTATGTATGCTCTACACACAATTCAGGGATAAACTTCGTGCTTATAACTATATATATATATATATCATTTTTCTTCATAGTCAAGGTAGGGGTAAAGTATGTACGCTCTACCCTCCTAGACCCCACACTTGTGGAATTACACTGGGTATGTTCTTTTCTTCAGAGTCTCTCGAACTAATTGTGTTCTTTCCTTAAACATAGCAAAATTTGGTTATTTTTTTTATGCCTTTGTCTTGGACAATACGAGACACAATTAAGGGAACCTCCATTATCCATCTTCTTTTACTCTTTAACCTTTCATAAACTGTTATACTACATATATCGAAACAATCATATATACACCTTGATCTCCTCGAGTTTATTGCATAACATAATATTCCAAAGTTCTATGCACATTGACAGTCAACGACATATCCATTGAAGTACAAGATCCCAGTGATATAGGAACAACATGCAAGAAAACAATGACAAATGTTACTATCCTTTGTCAGCATAGAGACATGCTAGATCGAAATGAAGCAGGGAGGGGAAGACGGAAGACCACAACATCAAATATATAAGTTGACTAATATGACACGTTAGTCATATTTGTTGGCTCGCCTCCAAAGTCTTGTGTGAAAAAAATGCACCACAAAAACTTAAAGGCAAGTTCTACGTGATTAGACCGGCTTTATTGTATGGGAAAAAATGTTGGCCGGTCCACCCATAATCAGAAGATGCAAGTTGCAGAACTGAGGACGTTGAGATGGACGTGTGGGCATATTAGGGAAATCAGATTAGGAATGAAGATGTCTAAGACAAAGTGGGAGTGGCCTCCATGGTGCACAAAGAGGGAAGCAACGCTGCGATGGTTAGGACATATGAAAAGAAAGATGTGTAAACGCCCAGTAAAAAGGTGTGAGAGGTTGGATATAATGGATATGAGGAGAGGTAGAAGTAGATCGAAAAAGTATGGAGGAGAGGTGATTAGACAAGACATGACACAACAACAACTTACCAAGGACATGACCTTAAATAGAAGGGTATGAAGGTCCTAAAAGGTCAGTAGGAAGTTGAGTTTTGTCTCGCTTTTCGACGGGATTAGGCTTGATAGAAGTATGGTAGCACATGTCTATCGTAGTATTATTCATAGAAAAGTAATCTCTTGCTTTTGATATTTGCTATCCTCTCTTGTCTATTATGTTTCAGTTACCGCAATATTTCGTCGTTGTTACTGTTCTTTTTATTGAATTTTTTCCTTATTAGTCGACATGTTTTCATCATTGTCGTATTTTCTTTCCATTACTACTTTGATTTGTTGCACTTAAGCCAAAGATCTTTCAAAAATAGCTTCTCTACCTTGTGGGTAAAATTTGCATACACTCTACATCTCCAAACTCCACTTGTGGGATTGCACAGGGTATGTTGTTGTTGTAGATTAATATGACACATTATTACCAACAAAAACTAAGGAGTTAAGGAAATAAACAATCCAAAGAATATATAAATGTCTTTTTAATCAATATGAATAATCAAATGACTATTTTAGCTGACCATTGCAAAAAACAAAAAGACACCGCTACAGAGAGGGCAGGCTATAGTCATTACTCAATACACCAACACAAAAGATGTTGGTGATATTTATGTGCAAATGCTTGTCTTTGTTATATTGAATGGTTACAAAAACAACAATATACCTAATGTAATCCCATATGTGGGGTCTGAGCTTTATTGGATGGCTATATATCTAACAATCTGCAAATTTCTCATCGCGATAACAAATACACTACTTCCTTGGAACACAAATTTAAATGCTCGCCTTTGACACCTTATTTAACCAACAAGAATTTTAAATAGGGGAAGATTCATTTTTCGATAATTAGCATGGAACACTCATTAAAAGATGCAGTGTGATGATTTCAAAATTTTTGTGTGTTGAAAAATTGGAGATAAATTCTCAAGTATGTTCTCACAAAAAACCCACATGCTCTTTAATTAGGGTTCCTTAGAGAACGTTAAAAGCAAAACTTTAAAGAAACCTGGCAAACCACATGTTGCGTTATATCATATACTAGATTATTCTGATTGTCATCCCACTTGGTGATGATCTATGCTGCTCCTGTGAGCTATGTTCATTCTGAGTCCTACTAAAACATTCTACCAATAACATTCAAATCATTTTGAAGTTTCCTCCAAACCTCACATTATTAACCTATACATTATAGCTCTAGTGCTCCATGTTTTTCTATTACTACACCAAAATCCATCAACTCCACCAAAAGAACAGTTCAAAATAAGACTGTGCCCAACCTTTATCAAAAAGGAAGGGTGGGAGACTATGCCAGAGCAGAAAGCAACATCCAACTAATCGGATTAAATGAAGCGAATTGAATAAACTCATGTTATCCTCTATTTGTTGCAACCGAGGGAAAGCATACCAACAGAGCAGAATGAAATAGACTTCATAAAACCAAGACCTAATCGATTGATATCATGAAGATACAAAAACACTTCCGGTAATCAGATTTCCCAAAATGTGCTTATAGCAAAGCCAATTCTACAGGAAAAATGAAATCCAAATATAGAAAAACAGATATAGTAAACAGGTACATGGGATAAACGTAAGAGGAGGGGGTAATCGTGAGAATTTATACATACTTGCGAAGAGCAGGAGCCATTTTGTTGGTAAGTGTACCAGCAACAATCATAACATCGGATTGCCTAGGGCTAGGTCTGAAAATAATACCAAATCGATCAAAATCGTAACGTGCAGCTCCGGCGTGCATCATTTCCACAGCGCAACAAGCCAATCCAAAAGTCATGGGCCAAATGGACCCACGACGAGCCCAATTCATCAGATCGTCGACCTTAGATATCACATACTCAGCTGGTTTAGATATCCCTGCTGGTGAATTCATGGACGGAGGCTGTGCGCCACCGTAAGTGGCCGGAGAAGAGGCAGGTTGCTGTGAGAGAGATGGTAGTGTCGTGTGGATCGTCGCCGCCCTTTGAAGGAACGGCGCCGTTCCGGTGAGTAATTTCGCATTTCGAGCTAATAACGCCATTTCTGATTCTCCGGTGAAACTCCGGCTTCTGGAGAATTCCAAAGAGAAGAACAATGAAAGAGGCGGCGATTGGTCTGAGAAATATATACACAGTATTAATTTATTGAATTATATAGATCGGGACACGTGGAACTGATCCAACGGTTACCATCGAAGATGGATACCCGTTTGTTGATGGATATAACCCGGTCTATTGGTCCTTTGGGCTTGAGCTATTTTCCATTGGGTTTCACATTTGGGCCCTTAGCTGATTTTTGCAAGAGGAATTGACATAAATAATCGTTCATCAAAACGTTATTAGATAAGATATGACATATCTTTAGGGGATTGAGGATATAATCTTAGACAAGAAGGTAATGAGGTTGACAATTGGGATAGAAGATTAATTGATAGTTTAGTGTTCTCATAATGCTAATAGTAGGATTTATGTATCACCTACTTTCTTTTTTTCCTTTTCCTACTTGTTATTGTTGTCATCATTTTCATTAATTTTGAGTTGAGTGTCTATAGAAAACTTTTTTTTTCTTTTAAGGAAGATACAACATATGTGTATACACTACCTTCTTCAAACCTTGTGGGATTGCACCGCATATGTTATTGTTGTAGTTTATTTTTCTTCAAATGTGTAGTAATATATGTTGTTGGAGTTATTTTGTACATTGATGTTATCTTTTTTCCTTTTTCACTTTCTTGCATCAATTACTTTTCTTTTGAGTAAAGGGCCTATTAAATACAATCCTTTTACCATGCAAAGTAGATGTAAGATCGTATTTTCTTTCTATTTTTTTCAAGTCAGGATCAGAGTTAAGAGTCTTAAATTAGATCCTGAATCGAAATAAGAGTTGGGATCCCCGATCTATGGTCCTTTTGGGCTTAAGCATGTTTCCATTTAGGTTTCAATAATTTGTCTATTCACTATTCATAGCTATTGTTTTAGAGTTATATTTGTTCATTGGCTATTGTTACGAAGTTGTATTTGTTTGCTCAACCTAGTTGTATCATCACATACAATTTCATTGGGTATACTACATATGATTGTATACGTTCTTTTATTTTATGTATTTCAGTGTATAGATTATTGTTGATTGTTGAATGGTGTGTATCAAAATCTATTTCTAATACTTGAATGCACCATATATATTTCAGAAAAAGCCTTCTGATATTATATATTTATGTTTTACTTGTATATATATGGATGCATTTAGCTGCATAAGTCATCAAATTTAAACTTTATATTCGATAGTATTTGACAATTGGAGCATAAATTTGTATCATAAGTCCATTTCTTAAATGAACATCAAAATTCTTCGTTAATACATAAAGCCAAACTCTTTCTAGATAACAATTTTTGAAATTTTATCGCTTAAAAATTCATTAAATCAATAACTTAATGCATACAATCACACTAAATACAATGTATACAAACGCTCAATAAGTAACATCACGTATATAGTTTAAGATATTACAATTATAAAATACTTTAACATTAAATATAACAATAAGAAATACACATACATTTTTACCAACTTAAACATATATATTCCCAAAATAAAAATAAAGTGTATTATCATAGTATTAAAATGAACTTAGAAAGTGTTTAGATTAACTTTTCTAAACTATCTTTATAAGCTAAAAAGAATCATATCCTAACTTTTGTCATTTTTAACTTAATTTTTTTTCGTTTCTTCGAAAAAAAAAAAATCAATCTGAAAATACTCTCTTAAACGAACACACTACAAAAGAAAAAAGGGAAAAGTGAGATTCTTTCTCCCAAAGTTGCAAAACTTTATTCAGTATAATCAACAACAACCCATCTCTCTTCTTCTTCTCAATTCCAATACATTTGATTGATTATGGCAGATAAGCCTAGCAGAGCACTGGTATTATACGGTGACGGGTTAGCCCGATCCATTGACCCGTCTCATACCCACCTCCATTCTTTTACTTCTCGAGCTTGCTGTGGCTTCTTGTCTCTTCCTAACTCTCCTCCTTCAGGTCTTTTTCTGATTTTTTTAATCCCAAAATTGTTACTTTTTTGATAAATTTTATGTTGGGTTATGCTATTTTTCATATTTGATCATTGGGTTAACAGAAATTGCATGTTTGTTTAGTAGAAATCAGTTTGTATATGCAAGAATTAGGATTGTTTGATGTGGTTTCTTGTTTCTTCTTCACTCTCCTCCTTTAGGTCTTTTTTGTTTCTTTTTACCTTTTTTTAGTCCCAAAATCGTTTCTTTTTGATAAATTTGATGTGGGGTTATGATGCTTTTTGAAGTACTGAAAACATCCATGTTACACTTACATTATGTCCAACTTTTGTTAAAGAGTCTTTTTTTAGTTTGGTAACTTCAAGATTGTTCCTTTTTGATAATTTCTATCTGGGGTTATGCTCTTTTTCATCTTTAAGATTGGAGTTTGTTGAAATTGCATGCTTTTGAATAGTGTTTGATCCATCTGCATATGGAAGATTTTGTTTTTTGATAATGAATATTAGATGCATATCAAAATAGCATGTAATATACTGTGCTTTGAATTAGTAAGTCGATTAATCTCGTGCCAATAAAGAAAAAGAACTCAATTAATCTCGTTTTGGTGGTAGTTAAATATCTTTGTTTGGTTGGTAATGTTGCAAAGGATACATCTAGACGCTGCCGACTAGTTGAGATTAGTTTTTGGTGTTACAGGTACATTGTACTGGTGTCTGTGAGGAGCCCTTTTAGTCTAGTTAGAGAACCTATAGATAAGATCTCCTAATTTGTGTTGAAAGACGAATTGATTAGTGTTGGAATGAAATGGACCGAATGGAATGGAATAAATGCAGGGCATTCATCTAGCTGACCAAGTTTGATTGAATATATACTTTCTTGATTGCTTAAATATACTGTGAGTTGAGTGAGTAATATTTGTTATTGTGTTTGATCTTGTTTAGTTATCGTTAAATTTATCTGCTTGGTTGGTAATGCCAGAATCAGTAACACTGAAAGACAATCATATCTGGCATTTTTTGTTTTCTAATCATGAAACAGCCCAACTCCAAAAAATGGAGAGCCAAGAGTTTGCACCTTCCATCTCTATGATTCAAAACTTTTATGTGTATCATATCAAACTGGTAGATCATTTCAGAGACTTGCTAACGGAAGGCCTTGTAATGTTCTTCATTTGTACTGTTAAGGAAGCCAATCAGGCACTTGTAGAAATCGAAAAGTCATCAAGGCAGTTGACTCCAAGGAACTGGTGCACCATCTTTTCTCAACCACTAGCTGAGAATGAAATTATTATTCGTGGAAGACATAGCCATCCTAGACGACCGAGCACTTGAGATCAAATATATATTGTGTAATTGGATAGGAGGATGTTATGTTTTCTTGATCACTTTTATGAGACAGCTGATATATATCCTTACTACACCCACTTTACCCTCTAGATAACAATAAGACTTCTCTAAAGAGTGGAATTTACAAAATATGTTAAATATTATTGATGATGTATGGGATGCATCGTAACCAATTAAAATTGAAGAGTGTGTCATCCCATAAATTCAACTCTATAGCCTGGTGCCTATGATTTTTCTTGTTATGCTATGCCTACAGGTGGTTAGTGTTAGGGCGGATGAGTACTTTTATTCATAAGAAAGCATGGTGAGTTTCTAAATTAAAAAAAATAGTTTTCATGGACAGTACACAGATTGTTACTACTTTACACTTACAGTTCATGCTGGGAGTCTAATTACATTTTTGTACTTCTTATTTGTCATTTTGGCTTCAGTTATCGTATAATTTTTTGTTGCTATTGTTCTTTTCTTCATTGTTTTCAGCATGACTTCTTCGCTACTGTATTTGTTTTACATACTTATCTTTTGATATGCTTTATTTGAGCTGAGAGTCTATCGAAAACAACCTCCTACGTACACACCACCCTCCCCAGGCCCCACTTGTGAGATTACACTCGGTATGTTGTTGTTATCTGTCATTTTGGAATTTATATGGGGATTAGATTGCAGAAACAGAGGATGCAAGAATTGTCAGAGAATTTGCTGAGCTAGTGGATGCAAGTGAAGCTTATCTTGCCCTGGTGAGATGCAATTACTCTGTTTATAGTAATTGCTAAAGACATTCATTTATTTCTTAGCTTAATTAACATAGATTATGCTAAAATACTTCCTCTGTTCTTAAGAATGGGGAAGAATCTTCTGAAACTCAATCTCAGGAGAAGCATGTAGCAGCAACCATATCAGAGAGGTAAGACTACTCCTGTTTAACATGTTGAACTTCCATCGATATGATATTATTTACATTGTTGGGAAGGCCCTTTCTAAAAAAGTTCTCGTTCAGGTTTATGGGGATGAAAGCTGCTGTCATCACTGAAAATTTAAGACTGAAGAGTTTCTGCAATGAGCTTGGCTTCACCGTCTTAGAGCTCAATGAGGTAATTAATAACATTAATAACCAGGTCGATTCATCCGCCTTGGCCTCCGAATTGTTCAAGTTGCTGGGGTTTCAAGAAGGGAAGACCTTAGAGTCAAGCCAATTTGATTTGGTTATTCTTCATGTTGGAGCTGGTCAAACGATAAATTGCCTCAAAGACTTGGATCTTGTCAATCGGTTAGTTGGTAACTTGGTGCAAATGGCACATCCTGGAACAGAAGTAGGTTCTAGGTTGCACATGTCAGTTTTGTTGAGCTATGGTGCTGTTCGTGAGTCTGATGATTCCACGTTTTCTATTGCTGACAGAAGACAAGAGAATAACTCTAAACTCTCTCTTATTTTCCCTCGTCAAAGTTGTACAATTAAAGAAGGAAAACCACGACCGAATGTTAGGTAAGTGCGATTTTTCCACTTGCATTCTGTATCATCCATGCATAATGGTATCTGATGTATTCGTTAACAGGCAGCATTGCCCCATATTAGTGGCCCAGTGGCAGAATGCTGTCACTCGGAAGGATATGGCAGAAGCATATTCATACGAGGATTTCAAAGAGGTATTCAAACAGGTTCCTTTCACTGCTCAGAAATAAGGAGAATGCTTCATGCTCTTCTATACTTGTGTTCCTTTTAAATGCACTAGGCATTTTTAACAAATAGAAGTTCTCCTAATTTATCAAGTCGTGTAGAATAGCCGGCAGAAATTCAAGAACCTTTCTGCATGTCTTTAACAATGTGCAGAGCTTGCATAATCTTCAAATAATTTGAGCACCATTGTCAATTCTGTTCTGATTTTATAGTTACTCGTAGTATCCTTGATTTTGCACTTGATCTCTACTCTTGTGTTTCTATTACGTAAAATACCTTTGAAGTTTACTGTTGTCACTAGAGTTATTGTCTACTACCATGGATATTTATGATCCTACTAATATTTTGCGCTCTCATCTTTCAACCAGCGTGGTGCAAACCTTGTGATTCCAACAGATAGATTTCTACATGAAGTGGCATTCAAGCTCTGGAAGGCTCCAAAATACGGAGCATGAGGTAGAAGTGTGGAGAAAACATTGGTAAAAGACATCTCAATGTCCTGAATTCAGCTTTGTCATTTTGGACCTTTGTTTTGATGAAGGGGCTAGATCATCAGCGGAGATGTTTCTGATCGCCAGAAACTCCATATTCTTGCGGGAATAACTAGAACTAATAATCAGTCAACCCAATTTTCATGGCATCTCTCTCGGTTGTCGTTTCTAAATTATTGGGTGTATAATGTACTCTTTTGGGTGACACAATCAGTCTAATTCTGTTGTTTTTTCCTGAGATATTGTGGTGAAAGAAGCTCATTGCTTCATATTGCATACTGCATCTCGTCTTCTTTTGCCTTATGGAAGAAATGCTCTTCAATCTTGGATTTTTCTTTTGGCTTGCAGAAGAAATACTGTAAATCCTATTTCCACCCCCCCATGAAATACACATCTTGTTGCCATGCAGTTCAAGTTTGAGTTATTTATACTAGCAGTGTGAGAAGGAGAATCTTGACGTAATTGGTAAAATTGCTGTCATGTGAGATCAGGAGGTCACGATTCAAGTTGTGGAAACAGCCTCTTGTAGAAATGCAGGGTAAGACTGTGTACAATAGCCCCTTATGGTCCGATCCTTCCCTGAACCACGTGCATAGTGGGAGTTTACTGCATCGGACTGTTTTTTTATCTATACTAGCAGTGTGAGCATCCAAGGTAGTAACCTAGTGGTCAATGAAGTGTGTCTAAACCTTAGAGATAGGGTTCAAATCCCTACTACTAGCTTAAGCCTTGATGTCAGAGTTACAGAGTGAAATACTAGTGAGAGGTAGTAGGTATTTGTTGAGAAGTGCACATTTTTCATTCTGTTCATTGTTCATTTTTCATTTTTCGGTTAAACACTGTTGATTACAGTTGGTTATAACTGTTTTCAGCTGTAGTTAGTTAGCAGAGTGATTAGGTGTCAATAATGAGAATTAGTTAGTTGTGAGAATATTCTAGAATGTGAGATGTATGTATATAAGGGATGCTCACGTGTAAAGTACCAATACTCAGATAACAAAAATAATATCTTCTTCTCCTCTTTCTGATTTCTTCTTCCTCATAGATTCATCAATGGAGGATTGAGTGAAATAGTTGAGGTGCACGGAAGTTGGCCCTATATATCACTGTTATCTCAAAGAGTACAACAAGTAGTAACTTCCTACTGACATGAAATAGGGATCTTGACACAGAAGAATGGTCTAGGTAGTCAAGTAATAACTGTAACAAATAATACACATGACAACTGCATCTACACCAATTTTTTGAAGCTGAATACTGACAACTCAAACCATAAAACATAGCCAAAAAAAGTGATAAACGAAACACGAAACATAAATGCAGAATCAAAATCAACAACATAAAGACTTCCATTTTCAAAATTTTGATTAAACAGCTGCAGAATTATGACATAGTACCAGGTAGATAAGATGCTAGAAGAGGACAGCTAGCGTAAATTCGATAAAGAGTACTAGGTAGATAGATAGACGCGATGAAAGAAGAAAAACAAGGGCTTAAGGACAAAAAGTGATGCAGAACAAATCATCAAACACTAGTCTAAGCCTGTTCTGAACTAACATGATGAACCAAGACTGTACTCCATAATCTTCGCCACCATCTCTTTAACTCTTCAAGCAACTTCACACTCTTTTTGAGCCTAAAGCACTTCTCAGCAACCAATGATTCTTGCAGGGAACTCTCAAATCCACCACCATGGGATGCTATTAGATCACAAAGAATCTCATCCTTAATCTCATAAACAAACTTTTCAAGACCGAAAGCAAATTGCCAGTATGCAAAGAACCTCATATGCAAAGATGCCATTAGATCATTAACAATTTCCTCCTCGATCTCATGGTTACCCAACTTTTGAGGACTGAACACAATTTTCCAGTATGCAGCCATCGTCATCTTCAATTCAAAAGCTTGCTGCACAACATCTTTAGGCAGCCGCCTCAAAAACAAAACATCAATTACTCCAAATCCTTTGATGTTTATTTTCGTTCCCCCTTTGGAATATTTGCAGAACTTCATAAATTTCTTTTTTTGAGCCATGAGACTGCTATAAGTAGCTACATATTCAGTACTACTAGTGAGGTCAGTCAGCCTATCCATCCCAATGATTTCTCGTATCAAATTAACCGATTTATCCTTCCTCCTGGCGATCAAATTTTGCACTGCCCTCTTAATGAAATACTGAAGTTCCGGGAAGCTACCAGAATGATGCATCAAAACTTTGATGACAACTCCCTCTACATAGTTCCACAATTTTCCAACGAACTCCTCTGTAGTTGCAGAAATGTCTCTGACCTTCTTCTGCAAAACATCCAGGAAATCGGGCAATCCAATCCTTTGTGCTTCATTTAAAAACATGAGCTCAACGAACAAGTTGTCTTCCTTCTCAGGATACTTTGAACGTAGCTCAGCAGAGTATTGTTTGAGTTCAAGATCAATCAACTCAGACCATTTAGCAGCACATTGCTTTTCAAAATCTTCAGTGTACTCATCAAACTCTACTCCAATAAAAATTTTCTTCAGAGACTCAATAGCCAAACTCTGAATGCGCATGAATGTAGCCAAAGCTCCAGCAACAGAACCCGAATGCTGTGGCAACTTGTTGAGAGCAGCAACATTGATTGTGAGTTTGTCATTGATCTTCTTCTCAATATCCAGAAAGCACTTGGAAATAATGTTTGCTTGAATTTGCACCAACTTATGTGCCAGAACAGGAATGCTAACCATAGACTTGTCCATCTTGGATAACAGTGCATGAGTTTCAAAAAGCCTTGCTTCCTCACTAAGAGCTTCTTCATAAGACTCGTTCGCGATATGATTCTTAACACAAACATAGCCAAGTCCAACATTCATGTCATTTGTAGTAACTTTCTCAAGCAGCCCTTCAGGAGCTCTATCTACCTTTGTCACAACTACTAGAGTGTGAAATTTCACCATCCCTCTTTTAATTACTGTTAGTTAGGGAAATTTTGGTATTTTGAATTTATTCAGCTTACATCTTGAGGAGATATCGACTTCAACATTTCTTTTCTACGACTGCCAACTATACAAAACAAGACAAACGTTGTAATAAATGACCTGCAGTTGCAAAGAACATGTTCTCTCCAGCACTATCTTCACTTATCTTTATCTCCAGCAAAATTTAGGAAGTAAAGTATCATTCAAACAATGAATCCATTTTTGTTAAATTCAAAATTCAGCAATAACATTTTCAAGAATGATTTACTTTTTAAAAAACAAGAACTTTTCAAAAATGTAGAGTAAACATATTTATGATAAGGTAGGTCCCTTTTAGCACTATAATGAGCTGTGTAGAAATTTATCATTTAAAGCTCTTTTATTTTTGAGTTCCCCACCTGGGGTACTTCTACTCCACTGTTATATTCTAGGTGTTTTGATGATCCTCACAAATGCAGGGACCAGGTCCCTGGCAGAGTGCTCTCGTCCAGATTCAAATGGGGTACAACTGTAAAGCTGTCATGTCAGGTGGTAGGTGAAAAGTGCAGTGTACTGCAGCGGATAAGACTGTTTGTTTCAGTGGCTCACAAATGCAGGGACCCAGTCCCTGGCAGATTTCTCTCCATCAGATGTATAATGGTGTACAGTTGTAAAGCTGTTATGTCAGTGGTTGGTGAGGCGCCAGCGTACTGAACCAATCAGAATGGGACGAGACTGTTTGTTTCAGTGGCTCACAAATGCAGGGACCCGGTCCCTGGCAGAGTTCTCTCCATAAGATGTATAATGGTGTACAACTGTAAAGCTGTCATGTCAGTGGTTGGTGAGGCGTCAGCGTACTGAACCAATCGGAATGGACGAGGTTGTTTGTCCACCGGTTAATAACTCTTTATGGTTGATATATTCAACATGACAAACGACATTTCAATTCATTCATTCAAAGAGAGAAAATTCAAGCTTAAAAAACAACAAGGGACCTCATCGACAGAAGATTGCTTCCTGAACCTGCCATTATTGTGATTGCTTGTATTTGTGCTTATATTGTAGGATTTGTTTCGCTTGTGTAAGAAACGTTTCAAAACTTGTGTGAATCACTGTAAGAACATAGTTAGGGGTAACTTTGTGTCTAACTGTAAAAGTCTATATTAGTCGTTGAGGGTTAGTATAGTGGGCAATGCAGGCATTGCTTAGGCTCGTTAAGTAATAAGTTGTATTACTTAGTTTAGAGATTAGGAGGTTAATCTCTTGTGTGGTTGTAAACTGTGTTTTACTTTTGCTTGAGAAGATTAGTAAAACAGTTTGAAAATCCTGTGAGACAGGTTGTGGTTTTACTCCCTTGAGCAAGGAGGTTTCCACGTAAAGTTGTGTGTGTTATCTTTACTTTCAGTATTTACTTTTGTGTATTATAACTGTATAAAGGACCTGGTCCTATCGTAGTAAGTGGACGCATACATTCCAAAAAGTGGTATCAGAGCTTGAGTTTCCAATCTAGTTAACACCAAGAAAAGAAAGATCCTGAAGGAATTACTGCTCCACCAAGCCTGGAAGAAGGTCAGTCCACCACTCGACCACCTCGTTTCAACGGACAATTCTATGGATGGTGAAAGACAAGAATGCATGACTATATCAATGTTGAAGATTCTGAGCTGTGGGATGTGATTCTTGACGGACCATACATCCCCACCAAAGATGTAAAGGAAGGAGAACTCACCAAAGTGGTTCTCAAAACCAGAAGGGAATACAATGAAGCTGACAGGCTAAAGATCGAGAAGAACTACAGAGCAAAGAAGCTGCTAGTGTGTGGGATTGGTCCAGATGAGTACAACAGGATCTCGGCCTGTGAAACTGCTAAAGAAATATGGGACTGTCTCAAAACAGCTCATAAAGGAACGACCCAAGTAAAGGAAATTGAAGGTGGATATGCTAACGACTCAATATGAGAATTTCAGTATGAAGGAATGCGAAACAATCCATGAGATGCACACAAGGTTCACTTCCATTACCAACGAACTGAGATGTCTTGGTGAGCCTATCCACCCAAGCAAACAAGTTTGAAAAATTCTCAGGGTGCTTCCCAAGTCATGGGAAAGCAAAGTCAATGCTATCATTGAAGCAAGAGATCTGAAGGTCCTCACTATGGATGACCTGATAAGTAACCTACAAACCTACGAGCTAAACAGGCAACATGGGTCAACTGTGAAAGAAGGAAAGAAGGAAAAATCAGTAGCATTGAAGATATCTCTGAATGATGGGTCAAAAGAGGAGGATGAGATGGCCTACTTAACCAGAAGGTTCCAGAAGATAGTTAAAAAGCACGGAGGGTTCCATAAAAAGGGGTCTACCAGCAGAGTGGCAAATGCAAATGATCTATGTCACAAATGTGGGAAGCCTGGACATTTCATGAGGGACTGTCAAAGCCAGAAGCAGGAAACTCAGGATTTCAAACCTCGGAGAAATCAATTATGAAGAGTTGAGGCTTAAGGTGGAAGGTCAGCATCAAAATCTTGCAGAAACACTATTGAAACATTGGAAAATTTGCAACATGTGCTTGAGTGATGATTTTTGTCTTAACATAAAGGAGTAGTTGGAAGATACTATTGAAACATTGAAGGATTTGCAAGAGCAAATTGGTGACCTTGGCTTAACGGAGCATTTTGGTTCGACTAAACAAGAAACTAGAAAACCTTCAACTTCTTTGGTTGATGATTCTAATATTTTTGGAAGGCAGAGAGAAATAGAGGATTTGATTGACCGTTTATTGTCTGAAGATGCAAGTGGAAAAAATCTGACAGTAGTTCCTATTGGTGGAATGGGCGGCCTGGGTAAGACAGCACTTGCTAAAGCGATTTACCATGATGAGAGGGTGAAGATCCATTTTGGTTTGAAAGCTTGGTATTGTGTTTCTGAGCCATATGATGCTTTGAGAATAACGAAAGGGTTACTTCAAGAAATTGACTCATTTGACTCAAAGGATGTCCACAACAATCTTAATCAGCTTCAAGTCAAATTGAAGGAAAACTTAAAGGGAAAGAAGTTTCTTATTGTTCTGGATGATGTGTGGAATGAAAACTACAACGAATGGGATGACTTGAGAAATCTGTTTGTACAAGGAGATGTAGGAAGTAAGATCATTGTGACGACACGTAAAGAGAGTGTTGCCTTGATGATGGGAAATGAGCAAATTAGCATGGACCATTTGTCTATTGAAGCCTCTTGGTCTTTATTTAAAAGACATGCATTTGAAAACATGGATCCTATGGGACATCCAGAACTTGAAGAGGTCGGAAAACAAATTGCAGCTAAGTGCAAGGGACTGCCCTTAGCTCTGAAGACTCTTGCTGGCATGTTACGCTCCAAATCAGAGGTTGAAGAGTGGAAACGTATTTTGAGAAGTGAAGTATGGGAGCTGCCACACAATGACATTACCAGCGCTGATGTTGAGCTAGAATGATCTTCCCGCACATTTAAAGCGATGTTTTTCCTATTGTGCAATTTTTCCTAAAGATTATCCATATAGTAAAGAACAAGTCGTTCATCTGTGGATTGCCAATGGTCTCGTACCACAGGAAGATGAAATAATTGAAGATTCAGGCAGCCAGTGCTTTCTCGAGTTGAGATTCAGGCAGCCAGTACTTTCTCGAGTTGAGATCAAGATCATTATTTGAAAGGGTCCCAAATCCTTCGGAAGAGAACATAGAGAAATTCTTAATGCATGAACTTGTCAACGATTTAGCCCAAATTGCATCTTCAAAACTTTGTATCAGGTTGGAAGAGAGCCAAGGATCTCATATGTTGGAAAAAAGTCGGCACTTATCTTATTCCATTGGAAAAGATGGCGACTTTGAGAAATTGACACCCCTCTACAAATTGGAGCAGCTGAGGACATTGCTTCCGATCTGTATTGATCTCAAGAGTTGGTATCACCCCCTAAGCAAGAGGGTGCAGCATAACATACTGCCAAGACTAAGATCCTTGAGGGTACTAGCATTGTCTCATTACAAGATGAAGGAGTTGCCAAATGACTTGTTTATCAAATTAAAGCTCCTCAGATTTTTGGACCTTTCTGAGACATTGATTGAAAAGTTGCCTAATTCCATTTGTGTATTGTATAACTTAGAGACACTTCTCCTGTCATCTTGTGGTTATCTTAAGGAGCTACCGCTGCAGATGGAGAAGTTGATTAACTTGCGTCATCTTGACATAAGCAACACTTCTCGCTTGAAGATGCCACTACTTCTGAGCAAGTTGAAAAGCCTCCAAGTGTTAGTGGGAGCCAAGTTTCTTGTAGGTGGTCGCGGTGGTTTGAGAATGGAAGATTTGGGTGAATTAAATAACTTGTATGGATCTCTATCAGTTCTAAAGTTGCAAAATGTGGTTGATAGAACGGAAGCTGTGAAGGCAAAGATGACGGAGAAGAATCATGTTGAGAAGTTATCTTTGGCTTGGAGTGAAAGTAGTAGTGTCGACAATTCAGAAACTGAAAGAGACATACTTGATGAGCTACGCCCACATAAAAACATAAAAGAAGTCGAAATCACCGGATATAGAGGGACAAAATATCCAAAATGGCTAGCTGATCCTTTGTTTCTTAAGCTGGTAGAATTGTCTCTTAGCCACTGCAAGGACTGTGATTCCTTGCCAGCACTGGGACAACTTCCTTCTTTGAAAATCCTTTCGATTAGAGAGATGCATGGAATAACAGAGGTCACTGAAGAATTCTATGGCAGTTCGTCTTCCACAAAGTCTTTTAACTCTCTTGAGAAGCTTGAATTTAAAGATATGCCGGAGTGGAAGCAATGGCACGTAGTAGGAAATGGAGAGTTTTCTACACTTGATATGCTTTCAATTAAAAATTGTCCAAAGTTGATGGGGAAGTTGCCTGAAAATCTTTGTTCTCTGAAAGAATTGAGCATTTCAGGATGTCCTGAACTCAGTTTGGAGACACCCATCCAACTTACAAGTTTAAAAAGCTTTGAAGTAATTGGTTCTCCTAAGGCTGGAGTTCTTTTTGATGAAGCTCAGCTGTTTACGTCACAACTTGAGGGAACGAAGAAGATCGAGGGATTATTTATTACTGATTGTAACTGTCTTACCTCCTTACCTTTTAGCTTTCTTCCCAGTACCTTGAAGACAATAAATATATCTCGTTGCCAGAAATTGAAATTGGAGGCGTCAGTTGGTGAGATGTTTATTGGATATTTGCAACTAAAAGAATGTTATTCTGTAACTGAGTTGGTCTCAAGAGCATGTTATTTGAGTGTAAGTAGTTGCCACAACCTTACTAGGTTTTTGATTCCTGCTGCGACTGAAAGCCTCTATTGCGACAACCTTACAAAGCTGAAGCGGCTGCCACAACCTTACAAAGACTTACCATGAAGAATCTGAAAACATTAAGCAGCCAAGTTCTCAAAAGCCTCACCTCTCTTGAAGATCTATGTATTGGTAATTTACCTCAAATTCAGTCAATGCTGGAACAAGGGATTCACTCCTCTCCTTCTCTTCAAAGACTAGTCATCCTCTCCTGCCATCAACTCCAGTCTCTTTCCGGCCTTCCCTCCTCCCTCTCTAAGCTGATCATCGAGGATTGCCGTAATCTCAAATCCCTTCCAGTAAAAGAGATGTTCTCTTCCCTCTCTTAAACTACATATTTTCAAATCTCCATTCCTCAAATGACTCCTAAAATTTGAAAAGGGGAAATACTGGCCAGAAATTGCTCATATCTTCACCATAGAGATCGATGACGAATACCTTTAATCATTTAAACAAATGTAAGTTTTTTCTTTGTCAGGATTCTGATAACAATATATTCAAGTTGTTACCGTTCTAGCTCAGATGGTAATAGGAAAGTTCTGCTGCTTCTCTATTGAATAGACAGTTGCTTGAATGTGGTCTGACAGCAAAGTGTAAGTGAATAAAGATAGTTTCACAGTTTGTTACTGCTGACTGTAAACGTTATGTTTATACTTTGAACTGTTTATACATAAATCTGTGTGATCATTGCAAATGATGTATCGCTATGATATTAATTATTCTTTTCAGACTATAAATTATGGCATGCTCATCATCAAAAGCATAGCTTTATTTGTATGCTCCATAGAGAATATATACGGATAATGATCTGAAGTTTTAGGGAAATAAGTAAACTTCCTTTGTCAGAATTAGATGTTATAGACTAGCAGCTAATTGTTGTGCGTTTTATAATTCTTCGTTGGCAGGTATTGGATATATTAGTTTCTCATTGCTTATTGATTTATGCTCTTATCACATTTTAATTTCACATCTCAATTGCAAAAGACATCATATATAGCTTGTAAAACCATGTTTAATAGAAAGTTTTTAGTTCTTCTAAGCATCAAACATCCATATCAAGAATGAAACTTTGCTTAACAGTAGAATGAAGATCTGCTTACTATAGAAAATCTTTTTTTAAATGAATCTATGCATGATATATTGTATTTGTACTATCCTTCAATGTTTGCACATATTTAATTGTGCCACAACATGACGATGATAACTAAGATTTGTCAATTGGTTGCTATATTGAATATAAGATGATTTTTCTATTGAAGCATATAGATTTCCTTACAAATATTTATGCAGGATGTCGATATTCTTGAAAGCATATGAAGAAAGAATATGCATCAATCATCCATAGGAATGTCAGTATACGCCATCACCACATCTATTTGTTAGGACAGAAAAAGAACATGTCTAAGTTAACTGAATTTCTGAAGGTGTAATGGTTAGAGCAAACTGTAAATGCAATATAAAAAGTACAATATAAGAAATATGGAAGACTTTGAGGAGTGAAATTTGTTTGAATAATTTCTTGATGTTATTTACTGATTAAATGATATATGTGTATTTCAATTCATACTGCTTAAACATCCTCAGAACTGCAGTTGGTATTGGAAAAAGCTATGATGCAATGGGCTGGAATCAGATTACAACATGGGGGCGTGCGACAAGTGTTAATGGAAATCAGGATGAAACATTGGAAATCCATACAGAAGGAGGTTATTGCAGCCATCTGGGGGCAATGATCTACCATACATGGAGGGGTCGGAATTGGAAGCTGTTTAAAGGAGAAACTGTATATTAACCTATGTTCTCTTCATCTTAGTTAACTCTTAAGACTTTCTTTTCTTGTCTATTAACCTATGTTCTCTCTCAAATCTTGTAGACTGGAATATTTTTCGCCATCATGAAAGTTGTTCCGCATTTTTCGTCTCTTCTACAGAGATTAAGATTAAGGGTCCAAGAAAGGCAACCTCACTTTCTCAATCAGGTATCCAAAACCTTGAAAAGAGCTACACCACATTTTTCTTCTTCCATTATTTAAGCCATGTTATATCACATTGATCTCAAGTTTGATGTGACTGCATTTTGACAGCAAATACTGAGTTTTTGCCAGTATTTGGATCTTTATGACAATAGTTAAAACATCAGTTTTTTGTTTTGAATAATCAGAGATTTGGACTGAAGATATAAACATTAAGCTTATAACTTTGGAGATTATGAAGCTTCCTTCAAATTATGTCCATTACTCAACCTCGAGTGACACCTCAGATATCCTGCTCGGGATGAATTCAAGGTTAGATAACAAAAAAAAGATTTACTCATGTTTCAGTTACAAAGACATTAATGTTTTTGTTACATCCAAAATACTGATCTCAATGCCTAAGCATGCTTGTTGCTTTTTCAACACAATCTGGTACACTTGAACTTTTACTGCAGAATGGTGTAGAAGCATAGAAATTGGACACTTAAATTGGTGTTGTATCCCCCAAAATACTAATCTCATCTTTGACTTCTTGTCCCAATAAAGACAATTCATGCATAAAAAAAGTTGGAACTTCTTCTCTACATGTGAACACCATATATTATACATACTCCCTCTGTCTATTTTTACTTGTCCGGTACACTCCCTCTAGTCGATATTAAGTGAATTGTGAGTAATACGCAAGAAACTACTGAAATTTCTAATTTTGATACTTATGTTTAAATTGTGTTCTTATGACTACTTCATACTAAGTTGCCTTCTTAGGAATTTTAACAGGATGGTCACATAAACAAAGGGCTCCATAGCTATAAAACTGCAATAACCAACCTAGATATGATTCCTTCTCGTATACGAGAGCTGCTATGATCAAAGGTACATTAGAATAAGATACAGAAACTATAAAGCAGAATTTATGGACCATCATGAAAAAGAAAGCAATGCAGAATCAAACTTGTTGATAGGAAGACAGGACCCTTTAATTGAATCATCAGCAAACAAAAACATGGTAAATGATGTTTGAAGAGGACAAACACACTGCAAACTTAATAAAAGACTACTAAGTAGATAGGTAAAAAAGTTGAAAGAAGAGAACTAAGGCCACAAGGACAACAATCTCAAGAGCAATCCTGTCCATGATTTTCGCCTTCGAAAACATCACACACTCGTTTACGCCTTCTCCCCATCAATCTCAAGAGCAATCCTGTCCATGATTTTCGCCACTACATCTTTCGACTCCTTAAGCAGCTTCACACTCCTTTTCAGCCTAAGGCGTTTCTCCGAAACAGAAGGTGATTCCTCCAGCATTCTCTCAATGCCACCACCATGGGATGCCATAAGTTCATTAACAATCTCCTCCTCAATCTCATAATTAACCATCTTTTGAAGACTAAACATTGTATACAGTGCCATATGATCGACCATTCTCATCAACACGATTTTCCAGTATGCAATCATCCTCATCTTCAATTCAAAAGCTTGCTGAGCAATATCCTTATGCTTCCTCAAACTCCCAACATCAACTTTTCCAATTCCCTCAAGGTTTATTATCGAGGGCTTGTTAGAATCATTCATAATCTCCATAAATGGTTTTTGCTGAGCCATGAGCCTACTACAAGTTGCAACATACTCAGGATTATAAGTATAGTCCGTCAGCCTTTCCATTTCAATGATTGTCCGAACCCAATTAATCGATTCATCCTTCCTCTTGGCAGTGAAATTTTGCACCGCGCACCTAGTGGAAGACTGAAGTTGCTGGTAGTTACAGAAATGATGCATCAAAACTTTGATGACAACTGTCTCTATATAGTTCCACCATTTCCCCACGAACAGCTCAGGAGTTGCTGAAATCCCACTGACCTTTTTCTGTAAAACATTCAGAAAAACAGCACGAGAGAGGAAATTTGGTAATCCAATCCCATTTGCTTCTGTTAAAGACATGATCTCATCCATCAAGAAATCTTCCTTTTATTCAATGTTCTTTGCATGTAGCTCAACAGCGTACTCTTTGAGCATCTCAGATAATCTAGCAGTGCAATGCATTTCAAGATCTTCAGCATACTCATCAAACTCCCCTCTAAGAAATATTTTCTTTAGAGACTCCTTTGTGGAACTCAGAATACGCATGAACATTGTCAATGCTTCAGCAACAGAACTCAAACGTAGTGGTAACTTGTTTAGATCAGCAACATTGACAGCGAGTTTGTCATTAATCTTCTTCACAATATCTGGCAAGCATTTGGAAATGATGTTTGCTTGAATATGCACCAACTTATGTGCCAGAACAGGAACACTAACCATTGACTTATCAATCTTGGATAAAAGTTTATGAGTTTGGAAAAGCCTTGCCTCCTCACTACGTGCTTCATCGTAAGACTTATTCCCAGTTCTATTCTTAACACAAACATAGCCAAGTCCTATATTCACATCATTTGATGTAACTTTTTCAAGCAGCCCTTCAGGAGCTTTATCAACCTTTGTCACAACAGCTATAGTCCTCTCCCCGGTTTTGTCCACTTTCTGCGACATCCGAATAGACTCACAAGTAGGGAAATCAACAGTGGCTGATAAAACACTCAAAATTATGCTTTCCTCAGGTGTTATATATTTCATAATAATATCTGAAATTTGTTCAAAGATATCGTCTGGTTGTCCGTGAACAGGAACTCTAGTAATTCCAGGCAAATCCACCATAGTCAAGTCAGGAACACCATTCTTTTTCACTACGAGTGATAAAGGGATGTTTGATATTCCTTTACCTTGTCCAGCAATCTCATTAGTTGCAAGAACAATTGCATCTGCAATGTGAACTTCATCAGTTGGAACTAACTTTCCATTGTACTCCAAGTGTAACTCTGTCTCATTATGATTTTGGAGCCTCATGATAAGAGGCACTCTAGTGCAAATGCCTTGTCCTCTAGGGAGACTGATTCCGGCAAGTGATTCAAGGACACTAGACTTTCCAGAAGACTGATCACCAACAACCACAATAGTAGGCAATTGGATGCCTTCTTGCATTATGTTAAGGTGTCGAAGCTTGTCAACACAGTCGAGGAGTGGTCGAATTCTATCGTTGAAAGATGAAACAATAGGTGCAGTAATACTAGAGCCTTGTGGTTCTATCACTGCAAGATGTTTTTGATCAACAACTAGTAGTGCACATTCTTTAGTAGAAGAAGAAGAGTGTTTCTTGATACGCATTGTGATAAATGTTTTGTTGCTTCTCTGCAATGTGTGATTTGTTAAGTCAATTAGCTGTTTAATCAAATTCTTGATGATCATATGAATTCTTGATATGGCTATTTATACATGTTATTTGGTCATTATTAGCATTAACAATCATCAATCAAGAGTGGTTGTTGCGTTTTCAAGACAATTAATGCCTCAGACTTAATGTGTTTTTTATCCCCATAATACCACTAATATCATCCTTTCACATTTTCTATGTTACTACTCTCTCCGTTTTTATTTATATATCGTGCTTACTAAAAATAAATGATCCTTAATACTATTTGTTATTTTACAATATCAATGCATAAATGACATTATTCTTCTTATTTTACTCTTCAGAGTTATTAGTCTTGAAAGTATAAATTTGACCAAAATAATCAAAATAAATTAATTTATGTTCATTTATTGAAAATTTGACTATAACATATTACTAAATAAGGCTACAATGATAATTTTTTTTCTTAAGGGGCGTAAGATTTAAAATGATAACATACAAATAGAAACCGAAGGAGTAATTTTTTATCACAGTTGCTTGAACTTCTTTTCCCATGAAGACACTTGAACTTCTTTTTCCGTTTGGCATTCCAACAGTTAATACAATACCATGCCTTTTCCCTTTTCAATGAGAATTTCATCAGAACTTCTTAAATTCCCTCAGTTATTCTTTGACTTTGAGCTCCGCTGTCTAACAATAGTGGTTCATTATTGACTTGACACATAAATTAAGAAACAGTTAATAATATGAATAATTTTATTGAATCACTCATATTAAATACAAGTCATTAAACATTGAAAAATGAATAGTATTAAATAGCAAGAGTAAAATAGACATAATATAATAAATTATTCATTGATTTTATAAACTGGACAAGTATTATTAGATATTTCAAAATAAAAATAATATAGTGAACAAATAAAAATGGAGGGATGGAGTAATAACCAAAAGATCAGTTATTGATACAGCAAACATCACATACAAACTTCTAATTTTCTGAACTTATAATAAGCATCCTTCAACTGGCTTTTAAGTTTTTTTTCATCATTCAAAATAATTGAATTATTATGATTAATTTAAGTCTCTGTTTCATCAAGTTTACACTTTGATAAATTTTGAAGTAGAGTATTTGTAGACATCAAAATTTTATGGGATGCTACAAGACATGTTCGATTCTAGTGGATTCTACAAGACAAATTCAATTTCAGTTGGACTCTACAAGATGTGTTCAATTCTAGTTGGACTTTACAAAACGTGTTCAATTTCAGTTAGAGTTTTTGGAGACTATTCCACCCTAAACCCTAATTCACATGCCTATATAAAAGAAGGGTAATATGTTCCTTGAGAAAAGTCATCTCGAATATCTCATACACTTTTGAGATATTCATAAAGAGATCAAAATATGACCGAATTCATCTTGACAAAATACTCCGAGAAGATTAACAAAATCAATCCAAGGAGGTCCAAATTATCCTACTTTCTAGAAATAAGCTACTAACAAACCTCGAATCACTGAGAAAAAAGAATCAAGGGACCCACATTTTAAATAAAATTATGTTTTTTGTATTTTATTTGTGATTGTAATTTATGTTCTATCACATTAAAATTTGTTGCAAACAAATTAGTTTGTTTGCAATAAATTTTAATGTGATAGTAAATAAATTGCAATCACAAATAGCATATATATGAAGAAGCATAATATTATTATATATAAACAATGTGAGTACAATTCTAGATTCTTTCTCTGAATTTTCTCTATGATTCGAGGGCCGTTAATGATCTATTTCTTGAACTAAGATGATGCGGACCTCCTTGAGAATTATTTGATTTTCATGAAAGAATTTTGTGGATCTTCTTGAAATATTTGGTTGTCAAAGAGAGTTCACATTTTATCTCTTTATGGAATATTCGAGAGTAATATATCACCCTTTATATAGGCCTGAGCTAGGATCTAATTAAAATTGAACTCGTCTTATAAAGTATCACAAAATTTCGATATTACATATGTATTTGTTATTGTTAATTCTTTTAACATTCGACTAACCTAAATTTACATTAAAAAATTCACGTTAAAGATAAAACACTTCTTAGCAAAGACCATTTTGTTATATTATTACTCCAACGTGTCAACCTCAAACTTAGATCTCATGAAACGTGGGTTGCACCTCTTCATAATCTGCACATCACCTATAAGTAAAAGATAAAAGACTATAAATAAATATATAACAAAGACTGCAAAAATATATACTCCATATATTTTCAGTAAAATAATAATGTTTTTATAGATAAATCTAAATTTGTAACAATATTTTTTCTTGGTGCCATAATAAAGAGGATAGTGACAAAAATCGAACTTCAAAAGAAGTAAAAAAACTCAATTATATAATGACGAAGTTAGGAATTTAGTAATGAGTATTTAAGGACGTTTAAATTTTAATATGCATAATATAAGAAAGAATTATTTGATTGTACTTCATTGTTTAAATTTATGTAATATTATTTAATTGAGCATAAAATTTTAAAAATATTTTTTAAAACTTATATTATGAGATTTTTGTGACTATTAAACTATGTCATTAAAGATATGTGCAATTTAAAATGAGAGAAATTCAAAGTTAATCTATTTTAGAATTTATAAAAGTGTTTTTCTTTTTTCGAAACGGACTAATAAGAAATAGTATTACAAAAACTAAAATAAAGTGAATATAATTTTCCGACAAAGAGATCTAAGAACATTACTACTAGAAAATAGTGATTTTTTGACGAATGTAGAGATTTATGATAAAAAGTCCGTTAGAAAATCTGTATTTTTTTAGGATTGCGTGTTTTATTATATAAAGATAAAAATTCAAATATAATCCAGCTAGGATATATTCTCACTTAATTGGTGAGGTGTCTATATTACATTGTATCTATGTCCCCTTTGTGGTTATGGAGTTCACGTCTCTCACCAAAAAAAAAAAAAACTTTGAACTAAAATACAAGAAAAAACCCTAAGAACTAAGACATTGACACTTTACTTCACCATGTTTTATGATTTATTATCCACCAACATCCATTTATCAATTGTTAAAAAGGTCTTTCAAAAAAATATTTTTCATCATCTATTTTGTTTTCTCCTTTTCCTTCATGATATCAACGTTACGAAATTAGTGAGGTTCAATTATTGATCGTTATCGACCTACTATACTACATTTTTCACTTTGTACCAAAATGGCAACCAAGCCTAATGGCACCACCACTAAAAACCCTACCACCCCCACCCCGAACCCCACACCGAAAAATCAAACGTACAACCCTAAGAGCCAGATGTACAATCCGAATCGGATCCCTTATCGACCGAACTACCGACACAAACGTCGTGGCCGTGGTTGCAATTGTCGTAGATGTTTTTGTCGATGTTGTTGTTGGACTATTCTCATGATCATTGTTATTCTTGTCCTTGTAGCTATTGCTGGTACAATTTTTTACTTCCTTTATCGTCCTCAACTCCCTTCATTTTCGATATCCTCTCTCAAAATTTCACAGTTCAATCTAACCACATCTCCTGACGATACTACAAGACTCGCTACTAAATTCAATGTAACTTTGTCTACCAAGAATAAAAACAAGAAAGTTGTTTACATTTATGATCCAATTGCATTAAAAGCAGAATCAACAAATCAAATTGAGCTAGCGAATGGGGATTTTCCAAGATTTACTAGTGCACCAAATAATGTTACAATTATACATTCAACATTATCAATTGTGTCACAAGTTCTTGATGTGGATTCAATTTCAAGTTTGAAATTAGATATGAAGAGAAAAAGTGGAATGCCAATGAGGATTTTGTTGGATACAAAAGTTGTTGTGAAAATGGACAAATTGAAAACTAACAAAGTGGGGATTAGAGTAACATGTGATGGTATCAATGGACCAATACCTAAAGGGAAAAATCCAAGTGTGGCTTCAATTACAACTGCTAAATGTAAGGTTGATTTGAGAATCAAGATTTTGAGATGGACTTTCTAGTTACAACTTCACCTTTTTCGTTTTTTCATACGGTGTCTGATGCATGTTTTGAAACTCGACTAATTCAAATTCACGTCAGAAGGTACCACTTTGAGGTTTCTATCTAAG
Organism: Solanum etuberosum; assembly: GCA_029582245.1. Classification (NCBI taxonomy): domain Eukaryota; kingdom Viridiplantae; phylum Streptophyta; class Magnoliopsida; order Solanales; family Solanaceae; genus Solanum; species Solanum etuberosum. The sequence goes on along the minus strand of JAJONR010001441.1, from coordinate 68,924 downwards.
TCGACTACATTCTCAAGGCACAAACTCGAGATCATAATTAAGGATGGAGGAGTACTTATCAATTTTTTAATTATTTTTTTTATTGATTTCAGCTCAATTTGGTTTTGTGAGTTTACTATTTTTGTTTTTTCTTTAGTCAAGGTAATCATTTTTTTTTTACTTCTGTATAATTTTCTTTTATTTTTTTGGAATTGTTTGAAAACTGCCAGCAGAACAAACATAAAAGAATTTTGAGTTTATATATATATATATATGTCAATTGTGTTTCTTTATATTACTTCTTTGTGTTACTAGCCTTAGAGTAGTCGGTTGTGTTAGGGTTTTGCCTGATTTTCTTATCATATTTTAAGTTTATTTTTTCTTTAAAGAAAATCAAAGTATTACCATAAATGCTTGAACTTTTTGCTGAAAGAAAAATATAATTCTTTTCCATATTTGGTTTATTCTTTCCTTAGAGGAAAAGTTTGAAGATCCATATTCTCATATAAAACACAATAACATCCACAATATAGTCATTTATAAAGTCTTGTTTATGGGGAGATTTTCTCCTAAACATATTTATGTTTTTCAATATTAATTTATAATATGTAGGTCGTTTGACCCAATCATATTAATAATATGTCTTTAGTATGTTTTTATTTGTCGTCTGATTTGTCAACCATATTATTTTCAATTGTAAATTTTCGCATGACGTCCTAATCACTTTTATAACCTAACAGATTGCGCGTATATTCAGAATCAATAAATAAAAAATCTATATACAAGATGAATGAATTATATATAATAGCAATTGATGTTTGAATATATCCAACATTATATTCATTTAAACGACAAAAATGAGTGTTAGTATACTTAACACAGTAATTGAATTCAAAATAATTCGATATTCTTTTAACCTCCAAATATGAAATTTTTAGTTTAGTTAATACATTTTCTTTTTCAATATTATTATTTATTATTAGTGTATAGAAGTAAAACTCATGTAAAATGCCAAATTCAATCCTTAAGTCATATATGTGGGCTCATGTCTTTTATGATCCATGTAGATATGGGTTTCAAAAGTATCCATTGGGCCTTATCTAGTGCTAGGAGCAAAAGGCCCAATCCAATGAGCTGTGCCTAAACGGCCCATGTTGTCAAGGCCCACTTCACCAATAGCGACGCTTCAACTATTTTTATTAAAAATAGCTATTGTCTTGGAGTTTTAACTTCTACGAGTGAAACGTGAAACTCGAGGATACTATCATGGAATTTCACTAGTGGAGGCTCAAACTTCAGGATCATGCCAACTATTATTGGTTCTACAAACTAAGCAACAACAATATTGGTTTTACGAAATTAAAATTGGAATTGAATCTTTCAATTAACCTTTTCAATTCATTCGTAAATAATAATACACGGACATCAAAGCATGTACTTTATGCTCCTTCTCCGATGATACCAACTATTAGCCACTCGTGTTCATAATGGTTGATGGATTCCTCGCTACACCACTAGGTCAAGAGTTTGGGGCTAATGTTTAAAAAAACGATGACTAGGAAACACGAGGGTTGCAATTCGGTACCAGATTTAACACACTTGTAGTTGTCTCCACCACACTATGCTTTGTATACCACAAGTTTGATAGAGTTATATTCAAAATATTTCCTCCATTACTCTATTTGAGTTGTTTATGTACCCGTAATCGATTTGATCGATCCTGCTTCTACTACGATATTTACATATTCAGATGCCAACTATCGTACTATCAAGAAGAGTGACTACCAAAGATATTTATCTAGCAATAGATCCAAATAATACGAAAACCCTAATTAAAAACTATATATGTCTTTTGTAACATAATTCCACAATTGTTTCTACTTTTTCATTAGTTAATTGTTATTGTAGTAATGAGTACACATTACCACACAAAACACTACATTTGCTTTAAATCTTATGAGTATAATGCCAATGATGAATTAACCCAATGGGCTAAATGCAACGGTAACATAGCCTTAAAAATGCCAAAATAAAGTAATATGTCTCCTCACTTTCGTTACGAATTCAGGTGAATTGTAACGTTTAAAAATATTGTACATATATTAAGGATTTCGTTATATATCTCTACAAATACTTGACTGAAAATTCAGTTATTACTATAATATTGACTTGAAATCATTGTAAGAATATAAGAATTTCAAATTCTGAATTCGTCTCTGTGTATCATTCACATCTAATTGAATGGTATTGTAAATTTGTAATTTCCATTATTTGGTTCATATAAAATACTAAAAATAAATTATTTCTTTCTTTTCATTAATTAATCCACCAAACCTTAATAATAACACAAGTCATCACTTCACAGCAAAGATTAAGTATTAAAAAAAAACACCTAATGCCACTTCCTCATTTTAATCTATTTCCCTTCCTTTTTGCTTTATTCTTTATATATTACCTTTCATATTTTTCTTTTTAAATACTTCACCAAGAAGATTACTTTTAAGATAATCTAGTTTTGGTTTGTTACTCAATACTTCTCAAGTATGATGTAACATCATAAATACACCCCATTAGAAATTTCTTAAATAAAGACTTAAATAAAATAAAAATAGAAAAAAGGAGAAATTTTACGCCAAAAGTGTAATTTATAGATAGTTTGACCAAATTTCCAAACTCTACTTATTATTATTTTTGTTAGTAGTGTTTTTTGAGAAAATACTTTTGAAGATTAATAATTTGCGTTTGACTAATCATTTCAAAAATAATTTGTGGTAATATAAGAGTAGTAAATTGTGATTGGTCAAGATTTAAAAAAAAAAATTAAAGAGGTAACAGTCATGTCAACATCATAATACAACTATTTTACATTCTTCTTCTCCAAAGAAAAAAAAAAACAGAGCACTCCAAAAATGGCAGCTCTGTTTCCAAACCAATTTTATCTCTCTAAAATCCTCTCTTTCTCTCTCTTAATCTCCGTCTTCTTCACCTTATCTCATTCCGACGATTTCTCAGCTCTTTTAGCCTTCAAATCCCGAGCTGATACGTCGAATTTTCTCACTTCATGGTCTAGAAATGCCCCCTGTTCTTCATGGATAGGTGTAAAATGTCATCCAATTACTCGTAGAGTCGTAAAAATTGTACTCAATCAGTTAAATCTCACTGGATCAATTCATCCATTGATTCATCTTACACAAATTCGTCATCTAAGTTTACACCACAATTCTCTCAGTTCGATTCCGAAATTTGATTTTTGGCCTAATCTCAAACATGTTTACCTCTCTCACAACAAGTTTTCCGGTGAATTTCCTCCGGGAATTCACCATTTAAAGCGACTCAGGCGACTTGATTTGTCGTTTAATGAGTTTTCCGGTGAGATTCCGGTGAAGGAGTTGAATCAGTTGCCGCATTTGATGACTCTGCGTCTCGAGTTTAATTCTCTTAGTGGATCACTTGGTGCTGATGAAAAAAGAGCTGTTTCAGTTAAGGACTTCAATGTTTCTGGGAATAACTTTTCTGGGAAAATCCCAAATTGGTTGTCAAAATTTCCAGTAGCAGCTTTTGCAGGTAAAGTGCGGAAATGAGCGGGTTGGATCAAATTTGAACGGATCAAAATGGATAAAGTTCATAAGTAGCCATTTTTTAGTTCATGTAATTGAGAATTAACCATGGTCATACTTCAGAATATTGTCCTCGAGTTTCACTTGTGAAATTTGAGACGTCACCACAATGACTATTTTCTCAATTACCCGATTGGAAAATGGCTAGGTCGAAACAGGTCAAATTAATAAACGGTTCTTGATTAAACCGTTCAAAATGAGTGAAATAGCGGGGAAATTGCACAATTGGCCTTAAAAGGTCAGTATTTAAATTTTGTCCCTCCTATGCTAGTGAGCTAAAATTTGCATTCAACTTCTTCTGAATGCGGATTTTAGCTGACTGAGCTAACGAGGACAAAATTTAAAGAATAAAAACTTATATATTGTGCAAAAGTTACTCAGGTAATGGTGATAATCCTATGTGGAAATAACGTTTACTAGCTACTTTTCGGTTTTGTCTTTGAAAATAAACTACTTTCATGAAGTTTCGAATTCAGCAGCTAATGCATTTTTCTTATAGGAAACATTCGCCTTTGTGGATATCCATTACGAACTATTTGCCCGAGTGAAACAGTGGATAGTAATCCAACAGTGATGAATACTCCTAATTCACAATTCAACTTTCTTAATCAAAGGAAGAAGAATTTGAGTGAAAACATGTTTCTCTTGATAGTCACACTTGATGCAATTGGCGTTATGATGACGGTTTTAGTAATAACATGGTGTTGTTATTACAGAAAGAAGAATCAAGAGAGTGAAATTTACAGATTGAGGAAGATGAAAACGAAGTATAATCAGGACACGAGTAGTTCAAGTCTGTATCATTCATTTGAATATGGTATCAAGAAAACAAGTGATCAATTTGCAACAATGGTTTGTTTTGAAGGATGCAAAGGTTTCAATAAAGTTGATGATTTGTTAAAGGCCTCAGCTGAAATGTTGGGAAAAGGGAGTGTTGGAACAAGTTACAAAGTGGCTATTTTGGACAATGGAGATGTTGTTGTGGTTAAAAGAGTAATTGAAAAGTTGAAGAAAATGAAAGATGTTGATGGATTTTTGAGATTAATTGGTAATTTGAGACATACAAATGTTGTGCCACTTAGAGCTTATTATTCATCAAAAGAAGAATTGCTACTTGTCTATGATTTTCTCCCCAATGGAAGCCTACACAATCTCTTACATGGTAATTTTTCAATCCTTTCCTTCTCAATTCCAAAGTCCAAAACGGAAATTTATAGTCTGTTTGGTCAAACTTTCAAAATCTATTTATTTTAAAAAGTGTTTTTTGTTAGAAAAGTATTTTGTGCTTTGAAATACACTTTTGCAATATTAGAGCAGCAATTTGTGCTTGATCATGTCCTCGGTAACCTGAAGTTAAGTCATTAGGTGTGTTGTTGTTGTTGTAATTTCTGCTTGATCAAGCTTTCAAAAAGTGCTTCTGGGGCGAACCTGCTTTTTTCAGTTTATATTACTACTCAAAAACACTTATGTATTTCCTAAAAGCTTGGTGAATCACCTCAACTCTCTAAATTAAACATTTTGTTAAACAATAAACACTTTTAACTTCCCAAAAGTTTTGATCAAACAAACTATTTATTAAGAATAAAATGGAATGGTTATTAAGAGTTCATATTGTTGATCCCCATTTGTATGAGATTGAAATATAATTTGACTTACAAATTAACTTACCTACATTATTATAAGTAACTAAAGTTTATACAATCAGCGTAATTTAACATGTTATAATAAGTTGTCTGTCAGATAACTAGTTACACTTATCATAATGAGTTACTTGTAGTTATCTTTTAGATGATCTGATAGTGCAAAAGTTCCACAGGTAATCGTGGACCGGGAAGAACACCATTGGATTGGACAACAAGACTAAAATATGCATTAGGAGCAGCAAAAGGACTTAGTTTTTTACATAGCTACAACAAAACCAAGATTTGTCATGGGAATTTCACATCATCAAACATACTAATTGATCACAATGGCAATGCTTGTATCTCTGATATATGTCTTCACTTGCTCTTACAAATGCCAATTTCATCAAACAATGGATACAAAGCACCGGAATTATCGACACAAAACAATCTAAACACAAACCAAAATCCAAGAAAATTTTCTCAAAAGAGTGATGTATATAGCTTTGGAGTGGTTTTGTTAGAGATTTTGACTGGGAAAGTTGCAACAAGTGAAGGGGAAACAAGTTTAGCAAAATGGATACAAAGTGTTGTGAACAAAGAATGGACTTGGGATGTGTTTGATTTTGAACTTGCAAGGTATAAAGAAAGGGAAGATGAAATGGTTGCACTTTTAAAAGTGGCTATGGCTTGTTTGGTTTCATCTCCAAAAGATAGGCCAAAGATGGTTGTAGTGGAGGAAATGATCGAAGACATCGCGAAAAAAGAGAACAAATAGAGAGACAGGTCCATTATCCATCAAATTTTGAATATTACGTTACTGGCCCTCAGAAATTTCTCGGTTATCAAAAGAGGAGAATAGAGTTCTTTATACTACTAATTGTTCTCCTTCTACTCACAATTTGAATTTGATTCTTGGTACGTAGTCAATTAGTTATGATGATTTATTTTTTTTGTTTTTAATTTTTACCTAGAAATAATTTGGTACAATTACTATATCATTCTCTACTTCTTTAATTCTTGTTTTCTTGTATGTACTGTCCATTTCTTACAATTGTATTTGCTAAAGAGTGTAAAAAATAATAATTGGATCACATAATTGTTTTCCTATGATCTAGAATTCCTTTTCTTTTTTACAAAAATAAATGTTCAAATAACTTTTGATAGTAGTGACTATTAGATAGTATTATATTTTCCATCATGAAGGGATATGTTGCAATATTAAAGATTCTTACACCTTTAATCAGAAGTCTCGAATTCAAATCTTGAAAATGAAGTTTTCTTGGTAGGAAGCGGTAAAATCCATTCTAATAACTTTTTTATTTGGTAAATTTAAATTAGTCGGACTATTCTAAACCTTCTGTCATTCATTTTAATCATCGTTGAAGTAAAAAATGAAATGCAATGGCCACTTTCTATACCACACTTTAAAAGTGCATATTTAGTGAATTTTTAACAAAAAAACAGATTGAGTTAGATCGAGCGCGTCTTTGAATTTTGGGCTTCTATCTTTGCCCCTAATTTCTTGTGCATGCACATTCTTTTGACGAATAGTATTTTCAATTAGTGGCCAAGAAAAGGAAAAACTATCAAATAAGAGCAACACATAATTTGCATTTGCACCATACAAATAGAATATATCAATGCATGTATTCTAATTTCTACACATGATGAATTCATTATCAACTTTTCATTTTCTGCCATTCTGGATCATTTAAAGATGAGAAAGACATGTATAATGGACCTATTTTGCTATGCCAGTTGCAGTTTAAGGCCCATGACAATGACTTGAGGAAAATTCAATTAGGGCCCTTTTTAGAGGAACAATTGTCTTGACATAAATTGTTCTAATGTACACCTTTGAAGCACATGTTGGCACATTCATTGCCTACGGGTGGCAAAATCAGTCCATGAAAATATGACTCGTTCCACCTATTCAAATTGGTAGGGGTCATGCTTCTTAAGTCTGTCCATTTTGATTCGTCCAGTTCAGTCTATTTCAAAGTTAGGCTAATTGTTCGATATGTAATGTGTAGTCATAATAAAGAGAGAGAAAATACTAGGTAATTAAATAAATTATAAGAAAAGAAACAAACAAATTCTAACATAGTTATTCTCAACGCAAATTATAATGTTTGAGCGGGTTAATAACCTACCCATTTATTGACTCAGCTCATTTTGACCCGCTCAAATTTAGTTAACCCTCCTATTTACACCCCTACCTTCAACTATATGAATTCTCGCTATCCCAAAATCGATTAGTGTTACACTAATTGTCATCCTAACCGTAACTAATCCTCCTCCTTTACTCAGGCTTGAGACCATAACATGCGCAAGTAAATTAAGTGTAACCAACCCTCCTCCTTCACTTAGGCTTGAGACGGGCAATGTGACCAAGTATTAATACCGATAACCGGATACTACTGATTTAAAATCTTAGATCCGACTCTGGTTCCACACAAGAATAGACAAGGGTCACAATGTCAAGTTATTCTCAATTCTTTGCACAACTATTGTCTTGCTGTTGCTTCATATGAGGAGCCATGTTGTTTTTAGCCAAAAGGTGTGAATGATGTGTGTGCCCAAAGGGTCCCCAATGACTCACTGGCAATGGCCTATTTATTTGGGTTTTTGTTTTTTGGATTTTTTTAGGTTGGAAAGAATCAATAAAAATATGGATAGACTTGACGAAGTTGAGTTGTCGTTTTTGTCTCAATCAATCAAGAATGCATCAACTAAAAATATCATCTTTAAGGTTGAATAAAATTTAGTGTATTATGTCTTCTAATCTAGTTAATTTGACATCATCAAATACATTTTCAATTTTTTGTATTTGCATGACTTGCATCAACTTGCTAACTAAAACTCTTTGCCAAGAGGGAAAAAGGTGTTGGACACCCCTGAGTCTCATATAAAATAGAGCAGCCCGGTGTACAAAACTTCCGTTATGCTTAAGGTTCAAGTAAGGATCAAACCACAAGGGTCTATTGTATGTAGACGGTAGTCTCATCCCCTTTTCACATCTTATAATAATGCCCAATTTATCTTGATTTTTTATTTGACTCAGTTCTAAAACTAACAACCCCAAGTATAACAACATATAGTGTAGTCTCACAAGGCAGGGTCTGAAGAGGATAAAGTGTATACAAACTTTTGTCCAATAAATTTTTCGACTTAAAGAAACACAACCCAACATTCATTGATCATGGTTGTGCTAGTTTCAGTGTGTGTGTGATTACTACAACATCAATCAATTAAATCAACTTCAAATAAGATTTTCTTAAGAAAATGAATCAACAAATATATGAAAGACAACAACTTCTTCCAATATAATATAATGTACGTAGAGTAACAAAAACATGACAAGAAAAGGTATCAATTAGATGGTTTTGTTTGTTTGGAAGCACACAATAACTTCTCATCATGTTGTAGTGAAATCATCACATCTCGTTTCAAAACATTATTCCAATCCAATTTCTTTAACTTATCGATAAACTCATACGATAGGACTACGCGAGAAGCTTCTCCTTCTTTTATCACTCTCATACATTCTCCGTCTGACGTTGACATTCTACCTCTGTCAATCAAATTCAATTCAATAAAAGGGAGAAGAAGATTTTTGTTTGGGAAAAATTGTCGTTTTCTTGTACTATTTATAACAATTATTTGCATGAGTATCTTTAACTTCGGTAATATTATCAATTTAGTTATTTCTTTGAAATTTTCTATCCATAATTAATATTTGACTTCTATAGACATATTTATAGACTTGCAATAATAGTTATTCTTACCTTAAAAAGAATGCTCAATTCATTCATTAATCTTTTATAATACAATACTTACTATATGACATAATTACCATAAGAATATATAATTAATTGCTTGCCAAAAATTGAGTCAATGATGATTTTTATGTCAACTAATGTTGATGTTTTTCACCTTAAGTTACTATCGGGAAGACACGTAACGCTACCTACTTCTCCGTTTTATATTAGTTGATCATCTTACGGAAAATAATTATCTCATATTATTCATCTTACTAAATCAAGAAAATATTAATTAATTTTTTTCTATATCACTCTTGCAATTAATTCGTTTTGAAAGGGTTCACATTTATTTGTAAAATTTCCAAAAATTTTAAGGGGTGAATTAGTAAAAGATAATCTTCTTATTTGTAATTTCTTATGCATTTAAAAAGAAAAATAATCAACTAATATGGTACGTACGAATATTTAAACTTACAAATTTTAGTGTATGTGCCTCACATGTGTAATTTGTTGCTCCTAGCCTTTCAAAAAGAATGACTTGTCTCTTTTAAGTTTGTTTTTAAAAGAATGGCCCATTTCGTTTTTAGCAATACTTCAGTTTCAATTTTTCACGTGATATGCTTAAAGGCACAAGATTAAAGGTTTTTTTTTTTTTTGTATATTCGACATAATTTAGAAACAGAAAATTGAAAAGACTTCTTTATTTTCTTAAAATTAAATCAAACTTGATCATTCTTTTTAAAACTGAGGAAATAATTAGTATCAAATTTATCTTTAAAAGTAGTATAGTAATTATTTCAAAAAAATGCATATGTTCAAATATTTAGTTAACTTATAAATAAAAGCAAAGTTTTACAGAAGTATAAATTCTAATTCCTGACGATTGTTTTATTAGTTAAATGTTGCAAAAGACCTTTTATTCCTCCTTGATTGAAAATGGAAGACTGTAAATGATTTTTTTTTGCTAAAATTCAAGGAAAAAAAAGGATTTTCATTAATAAAAAAAAGAAAAGAAAAAGGATCTTCATACAATACTAGAGCTACAAGAAATAACAGATGGTAACAGAAATCGAAGGACAAGAAACTTCAGAAACAATACTACGATTACTAATATGAACGGACACAACAAGACCACACTACGACTACTAAAATGAACGGACACAACAAGACAACACAGCACTACCAGCTACTGACATTCTACCCTAATTCATGCCCTCCACACCCTCTTATCTATACCCACATTCTACCCTAATTTATGCCCTCCACACCCTCTTATCTGATCATGTCCTCGGTAAGCTGAAACTGCACCACGTAGAAATAACCCCAAAGTAAATTGTGAAAAAACGATGACAATCACCAAAGCAGCAAGTGATAATGTAACAGTGTCAAACTGCATTATGGAAACACCAGTAAGTAAGCTGATAATCTACTAGTTTCATTTATATAGGAAGAGCAGTGTAGTGAGTGCAGATATGGAACAACCAAGTTCTTGCACTGTGAAAATATACATTATTCCCGTGGGACTACATATCCAATGAAGATGAGCAAGGAAAGGAAGAAAAAAAGAAGCTAAAATCTGACTTGGAAAGACGATGCCCATCTATGTTACACGATGACACGGGAATTAAGAGGTCCAACGAGAGTTGAATATGAGCGATACACTTAAAAATAACATGATGAAACTGCCGTTAATCTGCTAACAAAACATTTTAACCTCAACTTCACCTTCGTTAACAGCAGCCCAACAATGATTCTCAAAAGGGTGGAAGGCTTGCACGAAGATAATCGACTATATGCACATTGAACTGATAAATGCTTTACCAACATTTTCTGTGCTAAGATCCTACTGGAGCAATGCCTTTGGTTTTGGCAGCAGCGGTAGCTGCAGCGGCTGCTGCAGCAGCGGCTGCAGCTGCTGCTGCACTTGGACTCTGGGGAGGTCTTGGATTGGACTGCAGTGTACTTTCAACTGATACTGATTGATGTTGCTTCTGCTGAGTCTGTTGAGATTTGACCTGGGCAAGCAAGGCCTCGATCTGACCTCCGGTTAGTGTCTCCTTCTCAAGCAATGCATTAGCAAGAGCATGAAGCTCTTTATTATGGGTAGTGAGAATTGTTTTCGCATTGTTGTAAGCCCTTTCAAGTAATTCTCTTACTTCCTTCTCGATTAGAAGTCTAGTCTCAGTGCTCATGCTCTTCCCATTATCGTCGTAGTTATGGGTAACGAGCCCCACTTCTTTGCTCATGCCAAACTTGGTAACCATGGTTCTGGCTAGCTTGGTTGCTTGCTTGAGATCATCAGATGGACCAGAAGTTACTTCACTTTCCCCGAAAATGAGCTCTTCAGCAACTCGCCCACCCATGGCAACATCAAGTCGTGCAAGCATCTGCTTACGGGAGATGCTAGTCTCGTCCTTTTCAGGTAATTGAGCAACCATTCCAAGAGCCATTCCTCGTGGAACAATAGTTGCTTTGTGCACCGGAAGAGCCCCATCTGTATGAATAGCTACAAGTGCATGACCACCTTCATGGTATGCTGTGAGTTTTCTCGACTCTTGGGATATAAAAGCTGATTTGCGCTCACTTCCCATCATGATCTTGTCCTTGGCATGCTCTAGATCAGCCGAGCTTACGGCTTTGGCACCATCCATTGCAGCCTTCACAGCAGCGATATTCACCAAGTTTGCAAGGTCTGCACCAGAAAATCCAGGAGTCCCCCGAGCAATGATCATAAGGTCAACATCATCCGCCTTCAGAATCTGCCAAACAGCATATTCTTTGGATGAGATATTAGCAATGACCCTAAACAGACCCCTTATAGGATATCATATTCACATGGCATCAGCTGTCCAAGAATGAGAGAATTTACACAAACCAAACAAGGAAAAAAGGAAGCTTGACACAGCATGAATAACAACAACATACCCAGTGTGATCCCACAAGTGGGGTCTGGGGAGGGTGGGGTGTAAGCAAACCTTACCCCTATCTCTGGGGGGTAGAGAGGTTTTTCCGATAAACCTCAGCTCAAGAAAAAATGTTTTACAAAACAGGTTTGAAGAAAAACAAGAAACATAGCGAGACATAGTGACTCATTTTTATTCTAGGACCTAAAAATTGAAAGAGAAAGTAGCAGCTTAAAATAAATAAATAGCACCTAGATAAGAAATGATGAATCAATGACAAAGTAAAATATGTCAAAGGCAAAATGAAACAGGAAAAGATATCCACTCACTGAAGCTTTTGGAGATGATAACATTTATTGCATCTTCAGAAACTTTGAATGATCCACCCATTGTGCAGGGTAAATGAAAATATATTTACCACTACACTAAGGAAAGAGGATGTGATGCACAATTGGTTTATCATATAAAACACTAAATGCGAAAAGAAAACAGGACACTGTACAGGCTGTTTATAGCAAGCACAATATAGCTGAGACACACTACTGATAGATTGTGACAGAAATAATCTGGAAACTACAGCATCACCAGAAATGTCCCAGTTTTAGAAAGATTACCTTTAACATGTGAGATTCCAAAATCTGCTTCCGCCCTTCGACATCAGGATTTGGGACAACAATGTTGCGATCAAATCGTCCAGGTCTCACCAATGCCTTATCCAGTGACTCAGCGAAATTAGTGGCAGCAATCACAATGATTCCATCATTTTGTTTGAAGCCATCCAGCTCGACAAGCAATTGATTTAAAGTCATCCTCATATATTGCTGATCCTTTGGGTTACGGCTTCCTCCAATGGCATCAATCTCATCAATGAATATAATGCATGGTGATCGCTTCTTAGCAGCAGCAAAAAGGTCTCTCACTCTGCGAGCTCCGACACCAACAAACATTTCTTCAAACTCACTGCCACTGCATGAGAAAAAGGGAACCCCAGCTTCTCCAGCTATGGCCCTCGCCAACATGGTCTTACCAGTTCCAGGGGGCCCAACAAGTAATACTCCTTTTGGGAGCTTGCCCCCAAGACGAGTGAAACGCTGTACCCAAAAGTTTGCTGAAATGAGCAATTAAATAGATTGGGCTAATGTTGACTGAAAATACTGCAGCTAATAAGACGTCGACACATATGAGCCATATATCACCACCATTGCTAATCAGAATAAGTGCGTCATACATTACATACTTGACTGCCCAAGATAGTATCTTTGACTGAAGTGGAAACTATAGTCAACAGTTAAAAAGATTTGGTATAACACAACGAAAGTAAGCAAAAGCACAAATAGACACCAAAAACCTTCTGGTTTGTACCTTTTCTCCTCTTTTACTTCCAAAGGGTATCTATCGGTTGATCAAGACTGAAAAAAACAGCTGATTCCACTAGAATGCATTAATAATGGTGTAGTTACTTCAAGCTTAGGGAGGTCGCAACCTCAATTTCCCCAATTTTTTTGGGGTTTGGTTTTAAGCAGAATTGTTATAAAAAGTTAATGAAAATACAGAATTAAACAATTTTATTTACAGTTAATGACTTCCATTTAAGATCCCGTGTAGCTCAGCTCGTGGCAGTCCATACTGGGTTAAACTTACAAGTAGACACCATGTTTTTTTTATATTCTTTGTTCTTAGTTTTTTTAATTCATTCTTAATAAAAGCTGTAACGCACAAAGCTACAATCATACAAACAAATTTAGCCACGTATGACCTTTTGTATGCTTCATTCTTGTTCTTCATTCATTAGTTTCCTTCTCTTTTCATAGTACTACTAGCAACCTGGTTGTTCTCTAAGTTGCCTCCACAATCATAGATAAGGAACGCTAAGCAACAGCACGCTTTCACAGTTGCAATCACCCCCACCCCCACCCACCCACCAACCCCAGTCAAACTGAAAACCTAACACCACTGAGTATGCACCACTAATTAGAAGCATCACCACTCCTGATCAGTTAGATAGGACTGGAAAGGCTTATTAAACTCATTTCGCAGAGCAAGTTAAAACAAATCTTTGCAGATCAAATAATAGATCTGGTGCTGAAATAAAGTTGCCAGAATCTTACCATATATGATATGTACCCTGTGATATATTTTGAATCAGGCCTATACCTATAAAATGTGTATCATATGACCACATTGTTAGCTGTGAGCCTGTGACTACATACTATTACGTGATTCTAGATTTTATCAAGTTCCATAAAATTTCTGTTGACATGTTGCTGATGATTGTAAAAATCTTGAACATGGTAGTTTATATATTTCAAAAGTTTTTCATCTTTCATTACATTTTATTTACGGCTTGTCAGTTGAGTTACCAGCTTGATTAAGGATCGTGTTAAAATAAAATTCTAGCTTGATATTTCCTGTGTTTTCAATCACATTTATAATACACTATTCACAAAATGGACATGTAAACAAGTGATCCCTGATTTGACTATCACGGCTTTCAGGCTTTACATCTGTGTTTAGGTACCATAGTAGCATAACCCAAAATTATGGCACTTAACCAAATCGGAGTTCAACAACTGAATCTATTGAATGATCAGCACCTACTTATGAGAACCCAAGCGAAAGAACCTTATATTCCTAACAAATGATAAAATGTGTTTTCCCCACATTTCTATCCTTGGCATATTTTCAGATGGGTGTTTAAAGAGAGCTGGTGAAAACACTGTCGTAAAAGATGAACTTCAGTCCTGCATTTCTAGTATAATAATGTGTGGAACACCAAAGAACAAAATTCATCACTGTGTTATTTTTGTTTACTTATCTGGATTAGTGACTCAAATACCAAATATAGGATTTTATTCCGCAGGTGAAGTCACTGAATTGCTTGTGATTACTAAGAAACATCCCAGATTAACTCACCTTAGGATCTCGGAGATAGTGAACAATTTCTTCCAGCTCAGATTTTGCTTCATCAACACCCTTCACATCAGAAAATCTTGTATTGGTTTCCAGGGTTGGTTGCACTTCCTCATTTAGACCAAGTCCTGATGCAGAAAATGGATTAAGAAAAAGACAATAGTAGAATGCTTCTGAATAGAGCTTTAAAAGCCAAACAAAAATTGCAGACCTCCTATACCTTTGCTGATTCCTCTATCTTCAATGAGAGCACCAACTCCAGAAATCAAGAGAAAGGCCACAGCCAGAGACCGGAATGTACGCCACAACTGTTCTTTGAAGTTACCTCCTTCAACGGCCACCATATGTATAGGAGTATTACGGGTACCAAGAACACCATCCTTTGTTGATTTCCCAACATTTCTAAGAGCTGACAGAGACCCTATATTCTCTTCCTCCATATGAGACCTAGCAGAACCAGCAATCCCTGAAAAGAGCTCGTCAGCGTCATTGGTATCCATGATAAGACTAATTAAAGGAAGAAATCTTCATCAGCAAGTATTAATGTTAAATGTTCAATATTTAGAGTAATCTATTCTCAAATAATACAAGGTAATGAGAGACATCTAATTATTACTACCTCTCTGCAAAGTCCGGAGAAGCTCACTTTCATCAAGTCTGTCAGCCTTTACCAGTGCCTTAACATACTCCGACACCGCCGCTGGATTGGAATGCAATGAAGGTTGGCTTTCAAACGACCTTATGACTGCCTCTGTATCACTTCTATGATATGCAGCATTACTAGTTTCCTCTCTTTCACGTACTCTGCGGGCTAGACTTCCCACATAACTAGACTGAAACCTTTGCTTGGTATTTGCAACTCCATGAACTGCACGTAAAAGAGGGACAGATTGGAAAAAGAACATAAGGTCAACCTCAAGATTCAGATTGGTGATGCAAAATGGGCTCTATCAGAGGCTGGCAGAAGTTGCCTCTGAATTTGAAGTTACGAATTGTAGCTTCATATACAAATACTGCATCAACAGTATTTCTGCCGAATAAGATGCATTCATTAACTTATAAGCTGATATGTTAGCACACTAGGGTTCTAAGGTTCATAAGACTCGGAAGTATATGACCAACAAGGATTGCATTAAACTTGGAGGTTTGCTAGCTCATTTTCGTGAAGTATGCTTCTGAGAGGCATTCACTAACCTTTTTTTTTTGGTAAGGATGCATTCACTTACTTATGAGCTGATATATAACCCATTTCCGTTTAAGGTTCACACGACATGGAAGCATATGACCAAAAGGAATGCACTTAACTTAGGAGGCTTGCTAGCTCAGTTCCATCAAGTTTGCTACTGAACATAAATTGCTTATATGACTTGGATTCACCAACTCATAAAATGTTAATTTATTGTCTTAACATTCACAAGAATTGGAAGTTTATGACTGAAAGGAATTGCAGTGAACTCAGGTTTGCTAGCTCACTTCCATGAAGCATACTACGGAAAAGAATTGTGTTTGACTCGAGAGGTTGCTAGTTCATTTACATAAAATGGTAAAATTGATTTCTAACTTTCTCTTGTAAAACAATAAAGTGCAGGGGGGACATCAACAGTATGAAACCACATATAAGCAAAATTTACTCCATCTCGATAACATGTCAGTCATTTAAATACAAAGCAGTTTTTTGTTAGCGGCATGCTGAACTTGTCATTTATGTTTTTAATTTCTTTCATCCATTATCAGTAGCTTTAAACGAAATTAACCAGCATGGGCCTATGACAATTAGTGCATAAACACTTTGTAACCAATCTTTCTTCGTGGGGGTGGGGTGGGGGGTGAAGTGGTGGCTGCATATTCAGCCAGTACAGTCATTAGTATATTTCATAATATTTAAGGTATGGCCATTGTTCAGTTTAGAGAACACAACAGCTCAGTTTTTTAGAGGATAATAAATATCATGCGGAGAGTTAAACATAAATGACCTGGAAAAGAAGTTCCATATTATCAACCATATGATATGATATCTATGTAGACCACAAAAATAAAGAAACTCTCCTCCATCAGTGCCAAAATCTCAGAGCATACCTTCACTTCCTATGATCCGTCCAGAGGAAAGATATGTTCGATTGAACAAAGAGCTAATCTGCCTCAGTTGAGATTGCTGCCTTTCAACCTGTAGAACAAAAAAGGCATTCTTACACACATGAGAAAAGAGAAAACAAGAAAAGAACTATCATAGACATCCCCTATCTATTAGGACATGGGTCAAAAACTTTTTTTCCTTCATATTTTGAGTTTGCTTACATAAAACCCTACAGATTACATATATAGTATTTTTGGAGAGCAGTAAACTGAGACAAATATAAAAAGCAGGTATGCAACATTATGACCTTCAAAATTCTTTCTAGTGGGAAGAGTGTAGTGAATCATTGATTCTTGCTTCAGAAATAACAGACGGGTCTGGGTTTTTTTAATGAAGTAAGATGATTTCATTAAACGCATCAAGAAGATGCAGATTGTACAAAAGAGTGAACTCAGACGACAAAAGTCAGCTATAACTAAACAAAAAGCTAGGCTTAAACTAAAGAGCTGACAAAGTCCAAAAGAGTTACAGGGCAGTTGATAGGGGTGAAATTTAAGCCAACAATATAACCAAAAAAGATATCTAGCTTTGAGGAAAGAAATAGGAGTTGATAACCCATCAAAACATATATCCGTCCAAATACACCACAAAATACATGAGACAGGTCTGGTTTCAGGGAATATTTCTCACGTGTATCCCACGTGCATTGGATCTGAGTCCAAACATTAAGTAATTAACAGAGTTAGAGAGGACACTAAAAGAGCACCAGTATTTTAAACTTGAAGGTTGCTCCATGTAAAAGAAGAGGGATGACTGAGTCTAAAGCCAAAGATAAAGGACTACTTTCAAACGCGGAAAACTGTCAAATTACATACCACCAATCTAAAAAGGGCAGCTGAGAAGATGTTTATTTTTTCACCAGAATATGAGGATTTCACATTAGAACAAAAAAAAAAGAAGGTAAAAACACATCCATATGAGCTAGGTGAGATTCAATCAATCAACTATACCTCGATTCAAAATTAGTTGGAGTTGGTTAGATGAATCATCTTTATCCATTTTTCTCTATTTAAGTCCATTTCATCCCAATACTAAATAATATGACTTTTAAGTTTTAAGTCAAATTAGCAATTCTCTAAAATTAGAGGTTCTCTATACCTCATACTTATCCCTGCACAACTTATAAAGTAAAAAGATGAATGAAAAACACCAAATCAAATTTGAGACTTGGCAGGAACAACTAAACCTTTATCCTAACTAGCTGGTATTGCGCCTATAAGCTAAATGAGACTAGACATTAAGAAATTAGCTATAAAAAGAAAAAGATAAATTATTTCATGCGCAATATTATAGCAAGCAAAAAGAAAAAAAGCTACAGCCCCAGAAAAACATCATACTTGGAAGACAGTAGCATAACACTAAAATAACCCCAAGACACGAAAAATAGAAACCACAAGTTAGGAACGGGCTAATTATTCTGAAATTTCCAATAATTTAATCAAAAAGAAAAGGAGATCCAGTTTGCACCTAAGAATGAGGCCTAGTCGTCAATGAAACGGGTTGAGAACCATAAACTCTCATGTTTAAATCTCAACGGAGGCAAAAACACTAGGTGATGTATTGCCATCTTTCCAAGCCTTGTTGGACAAAGTTACTCGGTAGCTATGCTGGTGGGAGATAGCACGTACCCCATGGAATAAGTCTAGGTCTGAACAACAGGTCCAAACACTACGACTATCAAAAAATCCAATCTTTGAAATAGAATCCCATAAAACTACAAAACTTAGGGTTTTACTAACCTAAAAGAGTGAAACCTCAAACTTTTAACCAATTACATCTTAATCCCAAACAAGTTCGAGTCAATTATATGAATCATTGTTAACCATTCCACTCTATTGGAATCCATTCTATTCTACCTCCAGTTACCAATAATAATAAAACTAATAAAAATGAAAAATAAAAGCTTCAAACTTCAAAAAATCCAATCTTGGAAATAGAAACCCATTAATCTACAAAAATCTTCTCAAACATAATAGAGTGAAATCTCAATCTTGAACCATCAACCAATTACGTTTTATTCACAAACAAGTTCGACTCAATTGCATGAATGGTGAATCATTAATAACCATTCCACTCTATTGGAATCCATTTCTCTACCTCCAGTTAACAACAATAAACCATATAAAAAGGAAAACAGCATCCAATCTTGGAAACAGAAAACCATAAAACTACAACAATTAAGGCTTCTCTAACCTAAGTGAAATCTCAATCTCAAACCATCAATCGAATCACGTCTTAAATCCCAAACAAGTTCAACTCAATTATATGAATCATTAATAACCATTTCTCCCACTCAATTGGAATCCATTTTACTCTACCTCCAGTTAACAACAATAAACCAAATAAAAATGAAAAAAAATCCAATCTTGGATATCTTGATAACAGAAACCTATAAAACAACAAAAATTAGGGCTTTCCTAACCTAATAGAATAAAATCTCAATCTCAAACCATCAATCGAATCACGTCTTAATCCCAAACAAGTTCGAATCAATTGTATAAATCATCAATAACCATTCCACTCCATTGGAATCCATTCTATCTACCTCTACCTACCAAATGAAAATGAAAAAAAAAAAACACAATCTTGGAAACAAAAACCCATAAAACTACAAAAAAATAGGGCTTTTCTAACCTAATATAGTGAAATCTCAACCTCAATCTCAAACTCAAACCATCAATCGATTACATCTTAATCCCAAACAAGTTCGACTCAATCATATGAATCATTAATAACCATTCCACTCAATTAAAATCCATTTGACTCTACATCCAGTTATAACAGCAATAAACCAAACAGAAACACAAAACCCCTCGAAACAAATAGAAAAAATAAAAACAAAATCAACTATATTTGAACCAAAATCTTCTTATATATATAAAAATAAATAAAAAATCAAGAAGTGACCTGAGTGAGAAGGCGCATTAAAGCCATCTCCAACAAAAGATCGAATTTTTCTTCAACCCCTTTTCTTCTCTAGCAAGATTATTGATGTTTCTCAGCTTCTTTGTGAATTTTCTGAGTTTTTTTTTTTTTGTGATGATCGAAAATCAAGAAGGGGAAAATAGAGGAGGAAGATGGATATTTTTTATTTATTTTTTCAATCAAATGGATATAAATATATTTGGGCAATTAATAGTAGCTTATTTTATTTATTAAGTACTATGAATGAAATAAATATAAATAAAATGGAAAATATCTCAGGTCGCAAGTGCCGACTTTAGCTTTTTTAACTTTTTTAAAATGAATTAATTTCATATTTGCAAAACATGTTTAGTAATTGAAAATGGCGTGGTTGAATGGGGAAAATTGTATTGTAGTATTTGTATAAATCAATTTTCAAAAATTCAAAAATGTTTAGTGGCATAAATCTATTTATTTATAAATTTTTGAAGCCGTATTTTTTCCATTAATTTATCGCAATAGTAAGGACTGCTTATGAACGGATTGAACATATAATTATGCTTAATAGTTTAGTAATTAACGAGCATTGTCTCAATCATTCCATGTTTTCTTTGTTACTTTTACTCATCAATATTTGATATCTAATCTTTTTTTAGCTTCACTTAAATTGACAATTGTATAATTATAAATTACCGTAAGAAATATTTAAAAAAAAGTCTAAATTTTAAGATTTTCATAGGGTGGTATACATAGACATTAGCCCTATTGGTGTGATGTAAAAAAATTATTTTTAATAGAGTTTCGACTTAAGAAAAATGTTTTCAACAACTAATTCGATAAATACAAAAATAAAAACTATAGTGAAAACACGATAGAAAAAATAGGTTGGAATTGACGCAAACAGTTTATTAAGTCTCAACGATCAT
The DNA here is from genome assembly GCA_029582245.1 of Solanum etuberosum. Taxonomy (NCBI): domain Eukaryota; kingdom Viridiplantae; phylum Streptophyta; class Magnoliopsida; order Solanales; family Solanaceae; genus Solanum; species Solanum etuberosum. The sequence goes on along the minus strand of JAJONR010001441.1, from coordinate 48,162 downwards.
TCTATACTAAACTGTTTTGAGTTTTGAAGCTCTATTCAAGAATGGCTAAAATATAAATATGCTATATTTTAAATAGTTATACTTCAAAGCAACTATTTGCCCCAAACTAATGAGTATTGGACAAGATAGGCCCAAAAAAGAAACTAAATGATCTTTATTTCATTTGGGTCAACTGTTTTAAGATCCAAATTCCACATTTTATTGTCAAATTAGGGCTAATAGGTATCAAACAACATATGATAAGTTTAAAACCTAGCATGAAATATATATTTTTTTTCTTTTTATTTCTCATTTGGTGTCCGATATTTGCATTAAGGCCTAGCTAAATTTGAATTCACATATTCCATGGCCTATTTCTGAGGACGACACTTCAAAATAGGAATTTTTTCTGTTCCCAACATGATTTTCATTCAACAACAACAACACATCCAATATAATCTCACAAGTGAAGTCTGAGAAAGATAGAGCGTATGCACTCTTCCATGGAGAGCCATTAAGTTCCACTAAGTAGTGTATATTCACTCTTCTTACTCTCTACGTGTATTACTTGCACTTTGCTCCTTAATCTTATATTATCACAAATCCATCATAGCATTGTATTTCCGTGACTCTTATATTGTGGATATGTTGAATTTTATAAGCTAATATTAACGTTCATATAATATTATTATATCGTTATTTAATAAAATATGTCTTTCATTCTGATGAATATATTTCTGTCACATATACTTATTAGTAGCACTTTTTCATGTCAACTTTCTTATTTTAATTCTATGTTACATTATATAATACCTTTTTTTTTTTTTTTTTGGAACACCGAACCTAAATGTCTAACTTATTTGTACTTCAATATCACAATTCTATCTAATTTCACCTCAACTCGAATCGTATATATATAGAGATAATTTAAAAAGATTATGGATACATGTGTATGTATTTAAATTGAGTTGAAGGAGTAAACAAATATATCTTACTATCTTATATAGCCTATAGGGTAACTTTTGATAACTTTAGACTTAGTAAGAAGCAAACCTAGCCATTAAGGAATAATGTGGTGGGGTAAATAAACATATGGTTAACATCTACTCTAATGTCTTTTCTTGAAAAAGCAAACACACTTTGGTTTTCTAATATTCATTATAATCATGCCTTAGACTATTCACTTTGAATGATTGAGTGAAGGAATGTGGGGACTTTATGTTATTTTATTTTATTTTGTAAGGATTCAATTGTAGATTCTTTTTGGACAAGTTATAAAAGATTCTTTAAAAATGAGGGATCCTACAAAATTGACCAATGAAGTCATGCCACGTAGGATTTCCATTTTAGGGTGAGTCAAAAATCATTTCATTTTTATTGAGAAAAAAAGATTAGAGGGCTTTAATAAACTTGTGGAAATGATCATTAAAGTATTTATAGTGACTTTGCTCTTTTCATCATCACTAATCTCTTATTGGTATTTCTTCCTCACATAGGGGCCTCTTATGTCCCATCTTCCTTTTTAAAATTTTGGTTTTAGTTTTGGCTTTTCATTTCATTGATATTTAGGGGCCATTTGGTTTGGTTATTGGGATTAGGTATACAATTTTAAATTTCACAATTAAATTTATTCAGTATTTGATTGTGATTATTACTGACGTTTGAATAAAATTTATATCAAAAATATAATATTATCTATCTTATATGCATTTAGATCTTTTTAAAATATTCTCTAATTTTCTTTGAGTCTGACTTTTATATTATGTTACATCATATGTTCTATATAACATTTTATTATAGCCAAAAGATATTCGGACAAATGACATCGCTATAAAGAAATTTAACTATAGAAGGTGACCTTTTTATTTTTAATTATAATAACCTTATTTTAAATCAAAACGACTTATTATAATTTATGACTCTCTAAATTCTTCAATTTTGTGTAAGCATCTAGAGAGAAGAATATTATTTGCACCTGATTTTTACATAATATCATGAAAATTATTTGCACCTGATTAGTGAATAAGTTATCTTGAAAATTAAATATTGAGATTATAATGAGAAAATTAAATAATTAACAATGAAATTATTTAGTGAATATTCTTTAGATGTTTGATTCATTACAAATAATATATGCAAGGTATATAATTTTTACATGTGTTTGAATTTACGCTAGATAATTTAGGATAAGTTTTTTTTTCAATTTTGGCTTTGACATTTGTAAGGATTTTGAGGGAGAAGTGAGAAAAACATATTTGTTATTTTAATGTTTTATGTCGAAAATACTAAACTTACAATAATTATTTTACACTTATACTGATATAAAAAAACTTTAACCAAACGTAAGATAAAATCTTAATATCCCCTAATACAGTACAAGTTTTCAGAACAGAAGACAATAATATAAATTTATGTCATAAATCATAATATTTTTCATGTATTATATGAAGTACATTATATACCCTTTTGTTTCTTGATAAATTTGTACAAAAACTTACAAATTTCTTTGTTTGTTTATGAGAATATACAAACACATGCATGTGTATGATCACAGACTAAATTGACAGAACATGAATATTGTCTAGTACAATTGTGACATATTTAGTGTACATAAAATTATTAGAAAATATCATGTTAAAAATATCTAAAACGAATTTAAGATTTTAAGTTTATAAATTCTGAATTCTAATACATCTCAATTAATTCGTGAGTTTGAGATTGATAATTTGTATATTAAGTGAAGTTTATAATACATATAGAGTTTGTTGGCGAAAATTGTTAAGTTCTGTTGAATCTGTAACTTGTATTATAACTCCGTCTTTACGTAATATTAAATTTACCAAAAAGACATAACAAGTGCCACACAAAAATGGAATAAATCACTACGGAAAAGAATAGCTGATTGATTCTATCATGTTTTTTTGTCCACCTTATTCAATAATGGAGGGATACCTATTTTATGACAATAAATATGAAAATAATAAAAATAGATATTGCTCCGTCTAAAAAAATAAATTATTTCGGGTTTGTAATGGGTTGAAAAAAGGATCATGCTTTAAGGAGTGTAATATAGATAATTAACGTCAATAGAGATATTAATAACTGATTTCACGACTTCTCGTAATTTATATATCGTACCAAAATACTTTATTGTTTGTCCAAACTTTGAAAATAAAAAGGGAAAATTTGATCGATTGAAATTGGGTTACGTCACTAATTTTTAACACTTAAAAAACAAATTAAAGAATATACTCCAAAATAGTGGGGGATATTCAAAGCAAATTAAGAATTGACTAGAAATAGTATTATATAGAGCTGCCCCATTAAGTCATTTTCATATTCCAATAAAGAAAATAATAATTCCAATATCATACAAACAAAAACTTTAAAAAAAAGATAAAAAGATAAAAAGAGCACCCCTTCTTTTCTTTTTTCTTTATTTTCTTCTCCATTTGGAATCAAATAAAAAGACTATTGTTATTACAACATCATAACAATAACTATAACTATAATTCTACAAGTGAGGTCTAGAAAACATAAAATGTATGTAGAAATTATTTTCGATGAACTCTCGTAGAGAGGTCTCATATATCTCATTAAGATCAAGAAGTTGTTTTCCATAAACACTTAATTCAAATAGAACATCTCAAATACAGATTGAAAAATGAAATACATATAAAAATAAAAACAGTAATAACTACGAAATAAATCACTACAAAAAGTAGTATATAGCTTACGGATTATGAATATAACAACAATGAACTAGTGCAATAACTGAAACACACAAAACACAAATTGTAACAACAATCCACCAACAAAAAAATACATGAATAGTCCCAATACTACTAGTATGAAATTTATTTATTTTATCATTACTTAATTATTTAATTTGCTTTAATTGAGAGAGGATATATCGAAAACAATTTTTCTACTGCTTACACTATTAAGCACCACTTTCTCCCAACTTCACCGTGAAGTTACGTTGAATATGTTATATTGTTAATTGTATTTAATATTTTAGCAAGTCATTTTCAACTTCACGTTGAATATGTTATATTGTTAATTGTATTTAATATTTTAGCAAGTCATTTTCACATTCCAATATATTATAGAAAAAAAAACAAGAAACTCCAAATTCCCAACAAAGTTATGTATATAAAAAAAAGGAGCACATCTTTTTTTTTTCTTAAACTTTTTGGCCATTTGGAATAAAATACAGAGATTACAGCCTGTAAAAGCACAATTATGAAGACTAAACAATACCTTAAAACTTAATTAATACTAATATATTAAGATTATTATTTTTACTTTTTTTTTTTTTTTGTAAATTTTGATTAAAATACATAATTACAAATATAGAAACATAATTAAAATTCTTTACAATACCATTTCAGTAATAGCACCAACTTCCACAAGCTTAGGAACAAGGCGACCACTAAGGTGAAGTGCCACGAGGCTCTCTAATCCACCGACACGTGTCCCTCCGATGTACATCGCCGGCATCTCACCGCCGTCCTCCGCGGAGACGCCGGCGCCGTCAGGGAGGGCGGCGATCTCTTCTTCTTCCAATTGAATAACGGTTGGGTGAACGCTAACGGCGGATAATAACAGCCGTTTCATGACGTGGCACATGCAACAGCCGGAGCGGGTGAAAATCACGACGGGATTCTCGGAGATCAGTCGCCGGATTCTCATCTCCGTCGATTCCGTCACGTCGATTGCTAGCGGCGAATTGGTGGTTGTGGCGAGTTCTAGCGTTACTCCGCCGCCGTCAGTTAACGGCGAGTAACGGCGGACGCCTTGCATGATGAACACACAGTTTATAAGACTCTGAACAAAGTGAGAGTATATATAGAGAATTTTATTTATTTATATATATGTTTTTTACGGGATTTTATATATAAATGAAATTTTAGTTATAGACACTGATAATGTAAATTTCATTTCCGTGAAATTTAACCTATTAGAGTTATGCATATGGAGAATCAAGGTTTTAAATTTATGAGTATCTGATTATAAATCACGAATCTATCAGAAATGATCTTTCTATCTTTACTACATATAGCCTTTTCTAGCCTTTATTTTACAAAATTATACTCGCTATATTATTATTGATTTTAAAAATTATAATTCTTTTTGTTCCTGAATTCTGAATGAATTATTTATAAGAGATGAATTCTTTATAATAAATATATATATGATTTAAATTAAAATTACTAAAATTTAATTAATTTATAATTTTTTATTTTGTCTTTATTGCTAAGTTGAAATTGAATGCTAGCTTACTTGGTGAGTTCTCTACCATCGTATTCCCTTTTTTCTCTTCTAATTTAATATGAAAAAATACATTAGAATTTAACTTATATTTACGAATTATATAAAGATTTTTTACTCCATCCAATTGTATTAAGTTATAATATATGATTTGTCTTATTTGTAATCAAGGTTAAAAAAAGTTACTCATAAATAACTTTTGAACAAAATATAATACTAATATGAATATTTTTTACATCATTATTAATCAAATCCAACCTACTATGGCATATCGATTTTAATTAATATTATAACTATAAAACTTTATTATAATTATTTTATAAGTAATTTAACTGTATAAATATTTTTACACGATAAATTCTTATATAAATATTTTAAAAATCTATACAAAAATTGATAAAAATCAAGGAAGGAGGCAATATTATATTGTTACATCACAAAGAAACATATTACGTAAGTTACATTGTGTTTGGACACATACACCACTTGCCATCTTTTTTTCTCAATATTTAATTATTTGTATTATTTATATGTAAGAACTTTCTAGGAATATTTCCAAGTCAATTGGAACAGATGAGTGGACAATTAATTAGTTAACTATAATAATTTTTAAATGTTAATTAGGTGAGTTTTTCTAAGCAATGACGAATTGTGTCGTTACTTCTCTACCTCCGTATCAGGATAAAATCTACGTACATTTTATTATTTTCAAATCACATTTTATATTTAGGACTACGTTGAACATGTTGTTATTGTAATGAAATGTGTCGTCCATGAACAATATTGAACTCCGTCTATTATAATTTATACATGAGGAACCATAACTACTTAAATATTATTCGCTTTTTTAGTTTACGAAACACAATAAAATTTTAAAGTCAAATCTTTTGTTTTGGTTGTGTACTCAGATATGAAATATTTGATTTTCTTGTGCGGTAAAATTTACATATTTAAAACTTAGTTAAAACTTAAAAGTACTTCATCTCATATGGTAAATATCATGTACCTCCACTAAAAATATGAATTCGAGCTCTCTCAAAAAAAGAATAAACAAGAAACTTAATTCTTTTTTAGATGTTTTTAGTCTAAATCAAATGAAATGAAGTTCCGTTTAGTATTGGGAGCTAAAAATAAATACACGATATGTATTTTACATATAGATACTTAACACATACTAATTAGCATGCATTCTCACCACATTAAATTACTTAATTATAGTAAATTTACGTGATTTGATGCCAACATTCGTAAGTATTTCCCTTAAAATTAATCAGTTTACTGAGTTCCGAACTCCGATACAAATAAAAAAGTTGAAAAGTTAAGGATGCCACCTCAAGCTTATAGGGTAGGCCGGTAAAAATGAATGGGTTTTGGGGCTAATATTGACTTTTTAATATTTATTTAGTAGGGTAAATAGGAAAATCACGTGGGTGTAGAATTAAATAATTAATGACGTCATCTTGACTCCTTTTTTTTCCTCTCTTAATGGCCGGTGCAGCTGCTGACGTCATCAATTGTCCTCTAGGCTTAGAGTAAGCTGACGTGTATTAAGAATTATTTATGTGTCTCACGCAACTGATATTTAATTGTTCGGTATTTAAGACTACTTTCGCAAATTAAGACACTCTTATAAGATAATTATAGAGGCAAAAGAACTTTTTTCGATAGTTAGTTCCTCACCATCTTGATTAATGAAAAAAATCTAAAGTTTCTTACTTGAATTATCAAGATTTAATTATTTTATTCGGAAGGCCTTCTAGTTATATTTAATATCCTTTAAAGATTTTCTCTCTGTCGACACTTTGGGTCATTAGTTAGGCTCGGAGGTAGGCCCTTCTTACTTTATACATTATCTCTTTTATTGAGAAAATTACGCGAAATGACAATATCTATAGTTTTGATTATTTTTAATTCGTGACTATAGTTTTGTAAAATTATGTTATTTGGTTTTCTAATTGTATAAATTCAGAATTTGTATAATTCGATCCCTGATTGTATAAATTCAGAATTTGTATAATTCGGTTCCTGATTATATAAATCCAGAATTTGTATATACTTACCCTAGCTATTTGTATACGATTTATGAAAAAATTACACTCCCTTCCGTTTCAAAAAGAATGACCTCCTTTCCTTTTTAGTCTGTTTTAAAAAGAATGACCTCTTTCTTTTATTGGTAACATTTTAATTTCAGTTTTCCACGTGACATGTTTAAGGCCACAAGATTAAAGGGCAATTTTGTACATTTGACATAACTTTAATTTAGGACCACAAGATTCAAAAGTCTTCTTTATTTTCTTAAATTCCGTGCCAAGTCAAACTAGATCATTCTTTATGAAACAAAGAGAGTAATAAATTACGAGATTAACTTCTCTCCACTGACAGTGGACAACAAAATTACACTGTCAGTTTATTTTTAGAAATACTAATTTCCTTTAATATGTTCATTTAAATAAAATAAAAAGTATTATATGGTAACTTAAACTCTAAATTAATTATAGTAGTTTGTTTAGGATTCTTGTCCTCGTTATTTTCACCTCGTTCTTCATCAACACCATTGAAGCAATTTGAGACAATCATCAAATAACTTTTTACTCCTTTTTTTCTTTTTAAAATCTAGACTAATTAATCTTATAAAATAATTATTCATAACTTATTAAGTGTTCTTCGCAACATGAAAAAGTTTTTGGATTTGTTCTTCTATTGCTTCAGACTATATTCTCTCTTCTTAGTTCATTCAATCAACAATACAAAAATAAATTTAAAACAAACTTTGATTCATATACTATCATATGTACTCCAATTTATTTAAATAATACTCAAAGGTGATAGTATCAAAAATATTTGAACGTTTTTTCAAAAAAATAAATCTTAGATCGGTAAAACTTGTTTTAAAAAATAAAAAATATAAAGAAAAAGAGAAGCTGAAAAATCATTAATCTTTAGATGTAAAAATATAATAATTAAATTAAAAGAAATTACTATTCTAAAAATGAACTGACAGTGTAATTTTGTTGTTCACTCTCATAAATTACCATGTTTGTATATAGTCAAGCGAAATATACAGACTGAGTTCTAAAAAATTCCTAAATATATAAATACTGATTTGTATATACTTATCCTTTTTGTATATTCACAAGCGAAATATACAAACGGGCAATCAAAATATACACACCGCAACCTCTATTTGTATAAACTTACCATGTTTGTATATTTGCAAGCGAGATATACAAACCACAACCTCCATAGCAAACAAAACTATAACTATGGAACGCAATTATCAAAACTATAGCTATATAGTCTTATTATGTCTATTATTTTATGTTATTTCTTATATTTTCTCTATGTTATTTATATAATATAAAGTAATTTTTAAACATAAATACATAATTTTGATCAAAGCTATTGAATTATATCGAATTCATAGCTTTCTCTCTGACTTTACCCATGTATGGGAAGATTTCCATTAAAGAAAATATAGAAGAGAAAGAAAAACTAAAATAAATAAATTTAAGCAATATGAACTGAAATACATATACATCATTTAATATGTAATAATATCAAGAAATTATGCAAATATATTTCACTCAAAATCTTCCCTGTTTCTTATACTTCTTATATTCAAAGTAAAAAGAATGCCATTATATAACATCTTAGAAAAATACCACACCACATCAGCAAAGTAAAAGAAAGATATTGATAGTTAATGTAGTACAAAGCAACAAGTCTTAGAACTCATTTGTTTTCATTAAGATTAAGAGGTCTGAATCTGAATGCACATTTGAATATTAAGATTAGCATTAAGATTAAAATGTCAGAATCGGAATGCTTTTCTGAATATTAAGATGTAGTTTCTAAGTCTGAACACTAAATCATTAAGATTGTTTGTTTTCAATATCTGAATGTGCATAATTTTTTTTTTAAAAATTAGGAATTAAACACTATATCAATAAAAGTTATAATCCAAACCAAGAATACTTCTTCCAAAAAATTGTTTCAAGAATAAGATTATAACCCACCCCAGAAAAAAGATGATTTATTTATTTTCTCAAACAATTTTTTCTCAAGAAACAATGATAACTTCTTCCAAAGAAGTTTTGACAACAAACGAATTGTGACAAGAAGAGTTCTTCATAAATGTCAATTCACCCAAGAATATTGTATATATTAGAAATATTAGATAAATACTTGTAAAAGATTTTGAAAACTTACTTATTAAAAAAAAAATGGTACTTGGTTGGAAAAGGAGAGGAAGAAACTTGAAACTTGTCCAGAAGAGAAGCAAGGAAGAAGAGAATTTGTTTAAGAAAGAATGCTTATTATTTTAATAGAGTCTGAATGATATTAAGACTCTGTTATAGATCTGATTCATTAAGACCCATTAAGAGGTTTTTTTTAAAAAAGAAACAAATGGACTTAATGGAATGAATCTTAATGATTAAGATTCAGACCTAAAAATCAAACGCACTTAATGGGCAGAATCTGAATGATTATGATTCAGACCCCCATTAAGTGCAAACAAATGAGGCCTTAAACCCTTGTACAACATTTTAAAGTCGTGTGCACTTAAAGTTCTAACTTGCCATATGCAGTTGATCCAGTTGGGTATTTGTCCCGAGTTTTAAAAAAAAAGAAAAGGAAAACATGTAATCTCCATGTTTGACTAGTCCTTGTCTTGTAGAAAAAGGTTTATGACTCTAAAATAGAGACTAATTCTTTCTAACATAATAATATTCACAATGTAGTCCTAGGGACTCTCAAAAACACAAGTGTTGCGTTAACACTTGTGTGAACCTCTTTGTATTTAGAGTGAATTGTGTGGAGTTATTCCTCTCTATATTTTGTACTCTCTTTTATATAGTAGATTGCTCATCTCCACTTGTGGATGTAGGTTGATTGACCGAACCACATTAAATTTTTGTGTCTTTTGATATATTTTTCATTTGTCTTCTTACTCATCTCATGGTCTTTCAAGATTTGCTTTGTTAGATTCCGCATGACACCTAATTATTTCAGTCTTAACAGACCCACCTCAAAAAAGAATTTGGAAGATGACAATTTAATATTCATAAAGATATTGCACATGAGTCTAAGTCAACATCAAAAACTAGCTTACGAGATGAAGATTGCCTAAGTCCATATAAACAAATCATCAATTCATTTTCCACATCAATGTGAGACTCTAATGTACTCTAATTCCCCTTCACGCTCAGACCAACATGAGTTCAAACGAGGATGAACCCGACACTAATAATATGTAACTTATAAGATATTAATAATAACTTATGCTATTACTCAGAGAATACAATGACGTAATTAGTCACCTATCGATAAATTTAACAAGAGACAAATATATATATATATATATATATATATAATAATAATAATAATAATAATAATAATAATAATAATAATAATAATTTAAAGTTGTCTTTTTGTTCTATTTTATATAAATTTTGTACCTTTTTGTAATAAAAAAAACTCAAGATTTAACTCTTTTTTTTAAAAAAAAAACCTATTTACTTTTATCAAAAATATTTTAGAACTTTAAAATAAACAATTCAAATCTTCATATTAATAAATAAAGTAATTAAAGCCACATCAACATAATATGTTACAAGCAAATGACTAACATCTTATTAGCTAGAATCCATTTAAAACTTTAAGAAAATGTTTGGAAAGTAGAAAAGAAACTTAAAAACCAAAAGCACTTGCACCAAGTCGTCTTGAAGAAACCTAATTAAATTGAGTTTTTTTTTTACCGGATTTCGCTACCCACCTTTGTATCACTGAAAAAGCGACAACAACCTCATTCGATGATATGTCCAAAAATAAGAAGTAGAGAATATATCTAACTATTTGTCCATTTTTTGTGGAATTAAGTTAAGAGGGCTCCTTTTTTGTTATGTCTCAACCAATGACAGATTTTGTTACCTTCAGATACGTTCAGATACATTGTATCTGGAATACATATATCTCTAAAAAATCTACAAATCAAATATTTTCAAGTTAAGATAAAGTTGGTTAGTTTAAACTCGAAATGTTTTCAATAGTTACCATCTTTATAGTTTGATGCGTTTTTGTCACCCACATGCCTTCGTCACATTCTTCTATCAGAGCTACCAAGTCTTCCTTACTCTTGATGACCTTGTTCTAATATCAGAGTTTTGTCGTCAGGGTTTCGTCACATATTTAGATAACAAAAAACTAAACACCAACACATTTTGGGATGTTATACATAAATTGTTGAAATACATATACTATTAACCATATGCTTAGATATAATATTTATTATAGAATAATGATTTATTTAATTTTAATAAAAGTTTTAATAGATCATATATTGGTTTATAGTGTCTATATAGTATATAATTTAGTGTATTGAGTTTTAGCTTATACACAGAGGATTATATCATCGATTTTTATAAGTATAATTTTTTTTATTCACAATCGAAGATGGAAATTGGACATGCAATCGGTACGATTGTAGGACAAGACTATATATAATTTATCTTGATTATAGAAACGGTATAGTTCCAACTTCTTGTACTAGAGCATTTTGTATGAAGAAATGAGAAAATATATGATTCTCATTCTCGAAACTCCACTCATTCTCTCCTTTCTTTCGCCTAAGCAATTTCATTGTCAGGCAGGTGAGCGATAGTACAAGAAAGCTAACATGCGGACGGAATGGAACCCAATAGAGATAGTTGCTTTAGACTGACTGATAAACATATATTCTCTAAACTGTTAAATGTACTTATATTTTTTAATCTTGATATAACTATTATGATGTGTATATGTTAATTATTATTTTAATTTATTAAAAGGTGAGATTCTGAGATGGGTCAATATGTCTGGTAGATTGGATGATAATAATATTTATTGGTGAAATATAGGTTAGTTGATGGAATCCATGTCTCGATATAGAGATTGATAATATGACTATTTGAGAAGCTTATAAGTTTTCATCGTGCCAAACCTTGCAAGTGGAATTTTGAATGTAATTTAATTTATTAATTAGTATATGTAATCTTCTCATGTGGAATTACATAAGTGTTTAATGAGGAATTTCGAAATATGTTTGAAGGAGTGCAATTATAAATTTCTAGTGGAGTGATTTATAATTTATTATGGTAAGAATAATTTAAAATATTTATTTGGAATTATTTCCACAATAGAAAGTCTCAGTAATTAATTATGTACTCCCTACAATGTTCATATTTGACTAGAACTCAGAATCCTATTTCTAAGAGAAAAGGGGAGGAGTAACGTGTGTTTTCTTGATTTTCAAGAAAAGTGTTGTTTTCTTCTCCCTTTTGGACGGGAAAGAAATCTCTATAAATAAGGATTTTTCTAATCTAGAAAGACAATCATTTTGCTATACATATTTTTCCACCCAAGTATTGAGAGAGTTAGGTCTAACTTGTGGATTCACTTGAAGGTATTTGCTCACAATCAAATTTCAGAAAGTTTATGTGTTCTTGTAAACATATGTGTTGTCTATTATTCATGCAAGCAGTATGATTTTGGTATGCTTTTGCTCAGTGGCGGAGCAAGGATTTTCAATAAGGGGTTCAAAATCTGAAAAAATATACACACACGAAGTAGCCGAAGAGGGTTCGACATCTACTATATATACCTAAAAAGTTATTTTAACCATGTATAAATTATATAATTTTCCACCGAAGGGAATTCGGATGAACCCCTGGCTCCGCCACTGCTTTTGTTGTGCATATAGTTTTTCAACAATTGACATCAAAAGCCTTGCTTGGTAAATAGATAACCAATAAAAAGAAAAACATATGTCTAGTGATTATGTATGATTACTTTGTTTCTCTCAATTTGTTTTAACCAAAGGAAAACATGATTAGCAGAAAAGAAGAAAATATTGATTTTGGTTTGTATCGGGCCATTACCGTGGTAGACTGCTTGTTATATAGTTGATTAATTTCTTTTTATTTTCTGATTTGTTATACCCTCTCCGTTCTTTTTTATATGTCATCCTTACTATAAATAGTTGGTCCGTAATACTTGTCATCTCATAAAATCAATGCATAAATTACAATATTCTTTCTATTTTACCCTTGTGAGTTATTAGCCTTGAAAATATATATACATTTGATCAGCATAGAAAAAGAAAGTGAATAATTTATGTTCATTGGTCAAATTAATTAATCAAAATAAATTAATTCATACTCATTGATTGAAAAATTGACCTCAAAAAAATTAAATAAGAATAGAATAGTAAAATTACTGAATTTCTTAATGCAGATGAATTATGAGGGATTATCAATCTTGATTTGTGTTGATCTGCTTTTAATTGAGTTAGAGTTAATGAAGCCATCCATGTCTTTTACTATTTAAAGTTACTTTTTATTTCTTAATTTATCTAATCCAACTATGTTTTAATATCGGCTTTGTAAGATTATGTTCAATTCTTTGAGATGTTTTATTAAACATTTCAAACATAAACTAATTAGATTATCAAATAATTAAATTTTTAAAAATAATATGTTAACTTTTAATGTTTTCTAAAGTAGCTCTGGTTTGAGCAATAGACATTCCACACTGCTCAACAAGATTTAAAAACGGAAAAGAATTAACAAAAAAACAAAGTGAAGAAAACAAAAATAAAAAGCTTCTGAGGGAAAAGAATAACTTACATTTGTTAGAGCACCATTAGTATTAAGCATTACAGGTATTTCCCGTTGATCCCTATGGTGGGAATTTGAGCAATATTTGGCCAGTATTTCCCCTTGTCAAATTCTAGTAGTGGTTTGAGCAATGGGCAATCAAGAATAGATAGTTTAGAGAGGGAAGAGGGCATCCCTTTTACGGGAAGGGATTGGAGCTCAGGACAATTCCTGATATCCAGCTGAGAGAGGGAGGAGGGCAGTGTTGATTCGGAGAGTGATTGGAGATTACGGCAATTCTTGATGGTCAGCTGAGAGAGGGAAGAGGGCAGTGCTGATTCGGAGAGTGATTGGAGATTAGGGCAATATAAATGGAGACATTGAAGTGAAGTGAGGTGGCTAAGATGTAGTGAATGGAGCTCATCATGGTATTCTAAATGTAGCTCAGAAAGAGAGGAGGGAAGCCGACCTTGTTCCAGCAGTGACTGAATTTGAGGTAAATTATGAACAGATAGATACTGAAGAGAGGTGAGGCTTTTGAGAACTTGGCTGCTTAATGTTTTCAGATTGTCTATGGTAAGTCTTTGAATAGAGCAAGGCAACTCCCAATGTTGGATCTCTTCCTCACTGCCATCGTGTTTGATCGCTAACTCAGTGAGACAGGGGAGTCTCTGTAAACGCCACTCCTTTCGGCCGTTCACTAGTTTCTTGCAATAATTGATCTGAAGGACTTGTAAATTGAAGAGATCTATTTCTGGCAGACACTTGAGCTTCTCACAATTCCAAAGATGCAAAGACGTCATCGCAGACTCATGGGTTCCAACTGCCACCGAAAGTATTTCAAGATTCTTACAATTCCAAATAGTGAGAAGTTCAGTGGCAGTAGGAATCAGAAACCTAATAAGGTTGTGGCAATCCTTTACCAACAATTTGCGTGCTCTTGGGAGCAACTCAGGTGATATATCATCTATACACTCACATTCTTTGAGTATCAAATCCTCGAGAAACATGTTACAATAACCAACAGGCTCCTCCAATTTCAATTTCTGACAATTAAATATCCATATTCTCTTCAAGGAACTGGGCAGTATGCTAAAAGGTAAGGAGGTAAGAGATTTACAATCACTAATAAATAAATCAACAATCTGCTTCATTCCCTCAAGTTGGGATCTAAACAGTTGAGCTTCATCAAAAAGAGGTGTCTCTGAAATTCTCAATTTTGTCAGAGAACAAAGATTTTCAGGCAACTTCCCCATCAACTTCGGACATTTTTCAATTGAAAGCTTCTCAACTCCCCACTTCCTAGTACGTGCCATTGCTTCCACTCCGGCATATCTTCAAATAAAAGAATCTCAAGAGAGTTAAAAGGCTTTTTGGAGGATGAACTGCCATAGAATTCTTTCGTGACCTCTGTTATTCCATGCATCCCTCTAATGGAAAGGAATTTCAAAGAAGGGAGTTGTCCTAGTGCTGGCAAGGAATCACAATTATTGCATTTATCAATAGACAACTGTACTAGCTTAAGAAACAAAGGATCAGCTAGCCAATTTGAAAATTTTGTCCCTCTATATCCGGTGATTTCGACTTCTTTTATATTTGTGTGTGGGTGTAGCTCATCAAGTATCTCTCTTTCAGTTTGAGAATCGTAAGCAGTACTATCTTCACTCCACTCCAATGATAAATTGTCAACATGATTCTTCTCCCTCATCTTTGCCTTCAGAGCTTCCCTTTTATCAACCACATTTTGCAACTCTAAAACTGATACAGATCCATACAAGTTCTCTACTTCACCCAAATCTTCCATTCTCAAACCACCGCTACCACCTATAAGAAACTTGGCTCCCACTAGGACTTGGAGGCTTTTCAACTTGCTCAGATGTAGCAGCATCTTCAAGCAAGAAGTGTTGCTTATGTCGAGGTGATGCAAGTTGATCAACTTCTCCATCTGCAGCGGTAGCTCACCAAGATATTCACAAGATGACAGGAGAAGTGTTTCCAAGCTATACAATGCACAAATAGAATCTGGCAACTTTCTAATATCTGTCCGTGAAAGGTCCAAAAATCTGAGGAGATTTAATTTGATAAACAAGTCATTTGGCAACTCATTAATCTCATAACCTGACAATGATAATGCCCTTAAGGATGTCAGTCTTGGAAGTATGTTATGCAACACCCTCTTGCTTAGCTGAGATGAGTACCATATACTGGTTGGAAGCAATGTCCTCAGCTGCTCTGATTTGGAGAGTAGTTTCAATTTCTCAAAGTCACCTTCTCTTCCCATGGAATAGGACATGTGCCGACTCTGTTCCAACATATCATCAGATCCTTTGCTCTCTTCCAATCTAATACAAAGTTTTGAAGATGCAGTTTGGGCCAAATCATTGATAAGGTCATGCATTATGAATCTCTCTGATTCCCATAGAGACACTGGGACCCTCTCAAACAATGATCTTGATCTCAACTCGTCAAAGTATTCGTTACCTGAACAAAACTGCTTTACAAGACCATTAGCAATCCACAGGTAAATAAGTTGGTCTTTGCAGAATTCATAATCCTTGGGATATATTGCACAAAAAGCAAAACATCGCTTCAAATGTGCAGGAAGATCATTGTAGCTCAACATCAACGCTGGTAATATACCCTTCCAACAACGCTGGTCCCATATTTCACTTCTTAAAATATTTATCCACTCATCTACCTCTGATTTGCCGCGTAAAACACCAGCAAGTGCCTTTAGAGCTAAAGGCAACCCTTTGCACTTATCTGCAATTTTTCTCCCAACCTCTTCGAGTTCTGGATGATCCCTATTTTCTAGTGAGTGTCGTTTGAATAAAGCCCAAGATTCTTCACTAGACAGAGTCCCCATGGTGATTGCGCAACGATTAGCACACATCATCTGAGCAACACTCTCCTTACGTGTTGTTACAATGATCTTACTTCCCATAACTCCTTGTACAAAAACATTTCTCAGGTTATCCCACTCACCATAGTTATCATTCCACACATCATCAAGGACAACAAGAAACTTCTTTCCCTTCAGGCTTTCATTCAATTTGACCTGTAGCTGATTAAGATTGCCGTCATCCTTTGAGTCAAATGAGCCAATTTCTTGAAGTAACCCTTTCGTTATTCTAAAAGCATCATATGGCTCAGAAACACAATACCAAGCTTTCAAACCAAAATGGATCTTCACCCTCTCATCCTGGTAAACCGCTTTAGCAAGTGCTGTCTTACCCAGGCCGCCCATTCCAACAATAGGAACTACAGTCAGGTTTCCTCCACTTGCATCTTCAGACAATAAACGGCTAATCAAATCCTTTATTTCCTTGTGCCTACCAAACATATAAGATTCTTCAACCAAACAAGTTGAAGTTCTAGTTTCTTGTGTAGTTGAACCAAAATGTTTCTGTAAGCCAAGGTCACTAATTTGATTTTGCAAATTCTCCAATGTTTCAATAGTCTTTTCCAACTTGTCATTTATGTTAAGAAAAGAATCATCACCCAAGCACAGGTTGCAAAATCTACAATGTTTCAATATTTTTTCTGCAAGATTTTGATGCTTACCTTCCACCTTATGCTTCAAAGCTTCATAATTGACTTGTTCAATCAAGTTTTCAGCAGAGTCCACAGCATTTCGAAGCTCATTAAGCCACTCTCTCACGTATTGATTTGATGCTTGCTTTTATTCTCTGCATCACTTAGCACAGCTTGAAGAACAAGCAAAGTCAATTTCAGCTTCTTTAAGAGCTCAACATCATTCTTACGCTTCCGAAACATTTTGAGCAGATCACCCTGAGGAGCAAGCCTATCAATGAGAACATCCAAAGCTGAAGTGACAAATACACCACCAACTGCTAAGACAACCTCCATTTCTGAAATCTGCAAAGCAAAACAAGGAGAACACAGTGATTTTGTAAGAATTTTGACAAGATAAATTTTTCAATCTTCAATTACTAACAACTTTACTTTACCTGTTGAATGCTAGTAAATTTCCAAACAAGAATGATCACTGATGTCTCTCTCTTTTACTTGTAAATTTGCAAACAAGAAGTTGTAATTGGTACAACTATGTGACATGTCTCTATCTAGGTCCATGTATAACATTGTCTCAATAATAGGTTTTTTATATATATATATATAGATACACTTGTCTTCATATTAATTTATTTTTAAAGTATTTATTAAATAAGCCATTTTTTAATAATATGGACTAATATAAAAAGGGACATGTTGACACCCAATTTTGGACCTCCACATTGTATATTAATCATCGAGCTTCTTCAATTTCGAACGAATAAAATATTTAGTTTATAAAATTTCAAAAAAATATAATATAGTTTGCAAGTTATTTTAAATAGTTGTATGACTTTTTATAATTTTAAAATAATATATGTGTTTTATATAATTATGTATATATTTAGTATATTTTATGAATATTTGGAAATCGTCTCAAAAAAGATTTTTGTTACTTAAATATTTGGTTAATTAGTTTAGTTAATCAATAATTTATATTGTTTTAGTCAATTAGTTATAACTAAATTAATTATTTTATTTCGTTAAGATTAAGAAGCTCGTTAATTAATTAATATTAATTCATCTTATTTAACTTTTGGGCCGAATTCACCAATTCAATTTAAATCGACTAAGTTCTAACTTCAGTTGGTTATAATTGTAATCCTTTGTAATTGCAATTGTAGCGGCTGTAAAGCCTAAGCAGATACAAATCTTTCCAAAAGATTTGGTATTTGATGGAGAACAATCCGAACTGAGGCAATCTTTCCGGATTCGCTCCGCCTTACAGCCTTGCTTCCCATTGTAATTGCCACACGCTGCCTAGCAGAGACGTGGTTATCTGAAGTGGATTCTCTCTTTTATAGTAGATGCCGAACCTTACCAATTTCTTCAGCCCATTACGAAGACTAACTGTTGGGCCCTTTTCTCTCAATCAATTCAGCAGCCTATATTTTGGCCTAACTGTATTCAAAATCAGCAGCCATAAAAGAAATATATTTTCTTTTTGAGGTGAGACTTTTCAATGAAGGTCAAATTAATCTAATTTTAAAAAGAATAATGAACATCAAATTTATAAAATAAAAAATAAATAATAATTATGTGCTTGTAACCTCTTATTATATGGTACAATATATATATATATATATATATATTATGATTTGAGTTGAAAGTTATTGTTAATATTTTTTTTGAATTTATATAATTCGTTCTAAATTCACCTTTAACGATAAGTAAGGTCAATCCAGAACCTATTTGAGTCATAATTCCTTTTCACTTTTTCCTCAAATTTCATTACCCTACACTGATCCCCAATCTGACAATCAAACGGTCGACACCACATTAAAAATCCGAAGGTTTTCTTTTGAAGATTCTCGAAAGATTGAAGGTTCATAGCACAACCCAACAACTCAACAATCTACCCCGCAATTTTTTTAAAATTAGAAATTTATTTCTTTTCATCTTTTATTCATTGATTCAAGATTAATATACAAATTACTGGAAGATTTGAATGATATTATTGATGTTCTAGTTTATTCAAAATTTCGTTTATATATAGTTAAAAATCATAAACAAGATTTTCCTCTTAGAATAAGTGCTAAGATAAACATTGAACATTGTTTTTTCTTTATTTTTCTTTTAGATTAGTGCTTAGATGAATTTATCATTTTTTTTAATGAAGGAAAAAGAAAAAGAGTTCTCAAAGAAACTTTTTAGACATATACATATACACACATTAATTATATGTGTTGTGCATATTCATAATCCTTTTAGACAAATTATATATTAAATTTAGAATGTTTTTTCTTGTCAAATAAAAATGAAACATGAAATGAGAAGTAAAAAGATCAGAAAAATTAAGAAATGAAGAAACTATAAACAGAAAGAGAAAAATACTACAACTAAAATTTCTAACATATCCAATAAGCATTAGGGATTTTACTTTAGTATTCTCTTTGCATGATATTTATTTAGATTAAAACTATGTACTTTACTACTTAGTTGAATTTCCATATTTTAGAAACTAAAAAATTTCAATATTTTTTTTTTGAAGATTTTGAGTTATTTAGTTTTTTTATGAAGAAAACTTTCACTTTATAAAGATGTAAGAAAAATTTCCATTTTATATTATAATTTAGACGTTAACATATTAATGTTTGTTTTCATTAATATGTTATAGTAGTAGTTGTTTTCATTTTCTTCAAGAAATTGTCAGCTATTTTTTCCAATAAGCAAATCTGTGTTCAACACTTTATTATAATTATGTCAAAGTCCAAATTGCCATGCAGAAAATAATTACTTTTAAGTGTAAGGATTTTACACAATAAAGTTGACAGCCGTTTTTTTAAATAAAAGGTTATTATTTTTTTGAAAAAGTGAAGTCGCTTTAATAAAAATATTTTTTATTTTATTTTTAAGGTAAATTCTTTTTATGAGGTTCAAATTAGTCGAATTTCAAATGAATAACGAACATCAAATTTATAAAAATAAAAAATAAATAAAAACTTTGAGATTGCCAAAATGGGTCCCCCCTTAACCTTGAAATTTTAAGAGCTAGTATAGCAATCCAAAGTTGACCATTTATTTGTTTTTATTAATAAATTTTTTTTTAAAAAAAAAAATAGAGTAAAATAAATAAAGAAAAGTCAATGAAAAAAATCATATAAAGAAAGTTGACCATTGATTATCCCATTATATATGTTCTTTATAATTGAGACAAGTGACAACACTATAATAGTAATTTGATTTGTGGGACTTATTAGAATTTAAGTTTGATACAATGTCTATATATAACTTCTTTTATAATATTATATGAATTTTATTTTTAATAATACATAAAGTTTAATACTAATTAAATTTGATATTATAATCTAGAAACTAAAAGAGTAACATGTTGGCACCGATTAAATTAACACAATAATATAAGTTTTTTTAAACACTGGAGGAAAATATTTTTCGAATGAGTTTAAATTATGTACATGTTGAATACGAAAAAATAATTTCAAAAAATAAGTTACACTAGCATGAATCATGATACGTAATTATGTACTAAGACCAGATATCAGTTGTTCAATATTTTATATTCATCATATCAAAGAAGTTTGACTTTCTTGCTGTTTTTTTAAATAATATTATCACAGTGCAAAATTGAAAAAAAAAGATATTGTTTTAGGAGTTTGCAATGTTATGTGTCCTGCTCATGTATTTATTCCATTCTCTTAAAAATAATTAATAATCGATGTTGTGGGTAATAAAATTAGTTTATGAAAATATAGTTCGTTCAATATGTTTAAGTATTAATTTGTCCATTATTAATCTAGTTTATCTTGATTTGTTAGCTCATTTAAGAGTTTGAAATAATTTAAGCATGTAACCTAATTTGACTAATGATAAATCTTGTCAAAAAGTTCAAATTAAAAATATATTTTTTCATTTGATATATTATGTAAAGCTATAATAAAGAACAATTTATTTACTTAACTTTTCTCTAAGTATATAAAACAAATTAAAAAAATAAAAAATTATTAAAAATTGAACGAATTGGGATATGATTCATATTTTTAACCCATATTCAATAGAGTTTGACAATATTTATTTTGATTCATTTAAATTTAGCTCGATCACATCACGCCGATATTATATCTTATCTTTGACATTGCTAGAACAGTTCCAAATGGTGCTCTTTGACTAAATAAATAAAATAAGAGTTATATTATATAGTATATGGCAATCCAAATTTGACCAATCATTCCAAAGTGAGAAAAAAAAAACTTTTTTGGCTAGTATTTAAATACTGTTTTCCTAATGTATCTATATATAGTAACAAAATTCATTAGGGTGAGATTTTAATTTTGCATTTAAAAAAAAATAAAAGATGTCTAGTTTTTCAAGATTGCTATCAACAATCTCCAAGAAAGTTGTGAAACCTTTTTCTCCCACTCCATCAACTCAAAGAATTCACAAACTTTCACTTCTTGATCAATGCATGGGTAATTTTTATATGCCCCTTGTTTTATTTTACCCAAAACATCAACTAGAACAAGGTCCAAAACAACTCTCTAAACTTTTAGAATACTCATTTTCAAAAGCATTGACTTATCATCAACCATGGGTTGGAAGTTTAAGAGATAATGCTACTATTCATTGTGATGACACTGGTGCTGAGTTCTTTGAAGTTGAAGTTAATTACCCAATGGATTAAGTCGTTCATCGCCTAGACTTAACATTTCCTCCAGGATTATCCTGGAAGAATGTTCCTCATGCAAATGATGGTGGTAGATTGAGCGTAGCTCAACTTAGCCACTTTGATTGTGGAGGAATGTCAATAAGTGTGTGCATGTCACATAAGGTGGGTGATGCCCGTAGTGCCTTTTCTTTTTTGAAGGATTGGGCTACATTAACCAGAGAATATCCAAATGGTGAATTATCATGTCCTTCCTATTATGTTCAGGATTCATTAATGCCATCGATGGCCCGCTAAAGTTCCCCGTTGTGGTTTACCAAATACAGAAGAAAGTTTTTTTGAAAAAAAATTATAATCTATGTCGTTTCAAGTTCAGCCAGGTCTGATTAGAAGTTTCAAAAACCTATCACCCTCTTTAATAAACTTTAAAGTGACACAACAATGCCAAAAATTAATAAAAGATTATACTGTTAAACTATATAATATGTTAGTCAAACCTTATATTAATAACATTTCTTGTATCTTAAAAAAAGGATTTTTCTTTTTCCTTCAAATAACTTGTCAGATTCATCGTTTACCTTTCCTAAACGATATATATATATATATATATATATGTCTATATGTCGTTTATTTTTAATTTATGTCTAAGAAAAAAAAAGCGACTAGGTGACGTTTGCCATGAAAACACGTTTGTACATAAAAAATTCAAAAACAACAAAAAAAAATATTTTCACACACAAAAATTAAACAAAAACGACTCTACTTTTCTTCATGGTCAAACATAATTTCAATTTACAAATAGCAATTTTCACTCATAAAACAAATTTTTTTTCCAATAACAAAATGAAACATAGCCAAATGCCACCAAATAATGGGATCAAACTGAAGTTCACCCACAAAAGAAACATTATAAGACAAAATGGTCCATAAACTTTTAGAAATATCCTTAAACACCCTTTATCTTTCACTCTTTCTCCCTTTTCTCCTTTTCAAAATTTCCTCATCGTCTTCAAAATTCGATTCAGGCATCCAAATCTCCTTCAAATTCAGAGCAATTTTCAGTTAAAAAAAATCAAAATCTGGGCTGCAATGAAACGCTATATGAACCCATTTTCCTGCATCTTATTGTGTTGCATCTTTTTGTTGAGTTTGATATACATCGCTAAAGCTGAAGTTATTACCCTCACAGGCGATACGTTTAATGATAAGGTAAATAAAACTTATTTTGTTGCTTTTATGTTTCTTGAACTCTTCAAAAATACTGTCATAGCCATGTCGGATTCTCAGAAAATACACTACTTTTGGAGTATTCGATACGCACTTGTGAACATTTTTGAAGAGTTTGAGCAATATAGAATTTTTTTTATTTTTTTAAGATCAGAGATTTGTTTTGACTTGTAGAAAATTACTAGGGTTTATACGATCTGTAACATGTATGTGTTTTGACTTTTTGAGTAATTGTTGCTCTTATTATGCTGTTGTTGTGTCATTTGAGATGATATTTTGTTAGTAATTGAGTGTTGATGTGTAAATTTGATCTGGGTATCTGTTGATTTGGCGTGTGTCGGATCGTTCGAAAGTAGTACATTTTTATGGTTATGACACGGGTACAACAACATTTTTGTTTGATGATTTTTCAAGTAATTGTTGTTCTTATTTTGCTGTTTTTTTTAAAGATGATAGAGTATTTCATTAGTTATTGAGTGATGATGTCTAAATTTGATCTGGGTGTCTGTTAATTTGATTGTTTGTTCGACTTTTGTTTTGTTTGTCAAAGTAAGAAATGAGTGTTTCCATATTCGATATTGCTCGAACTCTTCAAAAAAATGTCGACGAGTGTGTGTCTGTTCGTCCGGAAGTAGTACATTTTTTGCGGATATGATATGTGTGCAGCAACATATTTAAAGAGTTTGAGCATCATAGTCCATATTGGAACATGTTATGTGTCATTTTGGGTTGGAATTGCATGAGATGCAAGTGTCCTTACAATGCTCCTAATTGTTTCATGAATTCTTTTTTTCTGTGTAATGTGATTAGGAGCTTGTAACAACATCTTCGCCTCAATTCCAAGCTAGTTGAGGTCAGCTGTATTCACTTAATATAAATGGTTTGTCTAGTCGATAAAATTTCAATACTCTGTACTTAAGGATTATCTAACACTAGGAGTTCTCTAATATACTATAGTGGTTGATCTCTAATATACTAAGAGTTTAGTATGCACTGGAGCATGTTTGACACAACTGTTTTAAAGTAGGGGATAAGCATTAAGGGCTTGTTTGATGATGTATAAGCATTATAATACCTGCATAAAAACCAACATTAAATTGTGGCCAAATACACACACACACACACAACTTGTCTAATACTTCCATTTTGACACTTGAACTACAATTAGCATCTATTAAATACTTTATGTTGTAGAAAAATGTAACTTTTGAATGCAAATTTGATAATTCTAAATTATATGTGGTGCATGACTATCATGCACGTGGCATGGCAAACAAGGCCAATTAGAAAGACATGTCAACAAAGGAAACAAAAGAAGAAAAATCAGCCATCCCCAATCCCTTGTCGTCCCTTACCTGCCATTGTCCCAAACCCATCACCAGCCAAACCCCCCCATTGTCCGATACCAACCACCTCGTAGCACAAATAATATCCATTAAGCTGAACTCTAGCTGCTATAGATTGAGAAACCAAGCTGTTAAAAAAGTTGTTTAGTGCTTGTGAGTGAACCCCAGATGGGTCTTAGAATTTCTAGTTAGCAAAACCACAAAGTTTGTGAGTTCAGAGGATGATTCAATAATGGTGAATGAAGCTAGAAATAGAAAAAAGGATGGAGAATGGTTTGGAAATTTAGATGGACCAATTTCAGGATTTGAATATTAGAATAACCTAAGTTGCTCGACCTCTTCACTTTCAGTGCCACACCTGTGTCGACACGACGTGGGTGTGGGATCCATACCCGATCTGGTCAACCGGTATTGGCTACTTTGACCAAATTCGAGGGAGAAATTTTGGACAGATTCAATGATTTCTGTAGTCAAAATAAAACCTAAGGTGAAATTGAAGAAAATGAAATATCTTGTATATATAAATTTCTATTGTCACTCCCTTTCTTTGTATCTCCTTCCAAGATTCTCCTCTTGATCATTATTTTCTTCTCAAGTTTTCCACATAATATCTCATAATTTAGGTTTATAACTCTATTTTTAGCCGAATTGCGGCACCCGTATCCGCACATGGATCCATATCCCCGAATCTTATATTTAGGCCATAGAGGATCCGACCTCTAGATTCACACCCGTATCGGACACCCACATCCGAGTCCAAGCAAGTTAGAGACTAACCATGAGATGCGTTTTGGAAGAATTTGACGTCTGCAGGTGGGGTTAGATTTGGTTTTTGATGGTTTCTAGAGCATTTAATTGGCTGAGAGCAAAGAAGAAAGTGAATTATTAGACATTTTGTAAAGAAAGGAAATTTCAGTAGGGGCTTTCTTCTGGTTATGGTGGTGGCAATGGTGGCGGGATGGAAGAGGAATGTGGTTGATGGTGGTGGGCGAGAGAGTAGGAGGTGAAAGAAAAAAGATGTTCCACTTACACTAAAAATAAGTGTAATTGTGTCTAATGGGCACATTTTGGCTCGAGTTCAAGTGTTCAGTAGATACTACTCCCCATTCAGGTGTCAAAATGAAAGTGTCGAACAAGTTTAGGAGGTGCTTATGTACTTGGCCCTAAATTATACACCATTTGGTTGCTTTATTCTATGTCGCCATAAATAATACATGTATAAGTTATGAATTTTGTTTTATGCGGATAAAATGTGAAATAAGAATACATGCATTGAAACAACTAAAAAGACAAAAAAGCTCTCAAGTTTTCTCTAGTATACCAAACAATTTTTGGCTGATGACTGATTTTATAACAAACATGATTGTCTAGACATTCAGAACTAGTTCAATTACACATTGCATAGTTTAGAAGTAAATAAACTTAGTATTATTTTAAAAGTAAACACATACTTCAAATTACGCATTGCATATTTGAAACAAATCAAACATACAACAAAAATATTCTCCACATTACCCATATCCTTGCATTACCATCCCTACCTACTAATCTCTGCACTACCTACTTCTGCATAAATTTTTTTCCTAATGACCCCCCAAGTATTGAGACCAATTTACTAGATAAGCAGTTTACGTGTTAAGTAAAATATTTAAGTTCTCGTTATGTTTTTTTATGATTTGTTTTACCATCAATTAGTGGTCAACATTGAAACAAATAATACTTGCAGTATTGAGTTCGCTGGTGTTTTTTCTTTTTTTTTTTTGCAATTCTTTGAATGGCTCCTATACCATACTCATGTTGTTCTTTTGTGTTTCATTTAGATAAGCGAGAAGGACACGGCATGGTTTGTCAAATTTTGTGTTCCGTGGTGTAAGCACTGGTAAGTCTTTTAAAACTAGCCTGCTTTAGTATTTTGTCTTGTCCTTCAGATGAAATGGTGGGTTTGTCTGGGATATACAGGGATGACTAAATTATCGAATGTCAGCAGCATCTGCTTCCTAGTAAAATCATGAATTGGTAGTAATCTGTTATAACCATTTGGAAACTAGGCTGAAATGTTTGTCTTCTGAAAAGACAAGTGCAGCTTAGTGTTTATTGCTACATAAGTCTACTATCAGGATCTAAATGATAACCAATTAGCGCAAAAATCTTTGAAAGGGATCCTTGTAACATGGTTCAAAGCCATTGTTACCGTCTCCGTGTTAAGCAGCATCGAACATTCTTCTGTTAGTAATGCACATGAAGAATCCTCTTGGTCAAATGCAGGCAAGTCTAAAGCACATTTTATATACATGCTAATTACCATTATTAGCATATTGCACACTTTCTTTTGTCTAGACTACAATGTAGCAGAAGATGATCCACATCCTCCCCTGCTTCCTTGTATAGGTAACACCAACTTATGTTTCCTAAGGTTTAGGTTTTCCACCATCAAAATCACCCCTCCTAGTAGCTGACTATGTGAAAGAAACACCTTCCTTGGCACCATAGTGATCCAAATCGAGTTCCAATGGAGAACAATCCTCCTCCCTAATTAAAAACTTTTCATAAGAAGCCTTCACAGAGAAAACTTTGTTATTATTATTGTTTTTTGATAGGTAAGGTAGAAAACTTTGTTATTCCCCAACTCCCAACTCAAAGCCTCAAGTCTACCAGCTGGCTCACCATGCTTATGAAGTAAAGCAAGCAATCTTTAAAACTCATTCATCTCCCAATCTTGGAAATCCGTCCTGTAACTCAAGTATCAAAATGTCCTCCCCCCCTAGATTTCCCCTGATTTGCTGGACTGATAAGTACCTTTGGCATGAAACTCTATGCATACATGGAAACTCATCCTCTAACACAAGTCCAATGCCAACATCATGGTTTCTAGTGGCAATACATCGTGAACCCATGTATATATCATCTGCTAATACACAGCCAAAAGTCCCCCACACCACTTATGGCTCCAAAAATTTACTCTTCTCCCATCTTCAACTCTAAAAGAAATGTTACCATAAAAATCTTGCCACCCCTTCATAATATTCCTCCACACTTAAACGGCATAGTGACATCATTTGTTCTCCACATATGAGTTCTATATCCCACTTGATCCATGAAGGCTTTTCTTGAGTTTCCAAATTTAAATTCCTAAAGGTGTCTTGATGCTCTGAACAACTTGTAGTGCATGAATGTGGCTTGCCTCTTCACTGCAAGTTCAGGCATATTGCCAATAAGTAGATAAAGTTGTTATATCATTAAGTGAGTGATATAATTAATGGAAAGGATGTTGACTCTTTTACCTCTGATTTTTATTCATATACATCAGAATTTTAGTCATTGATATGTTCATTGCTGTATTTCCCTCGCAAGGGTCTTCTGTTTTGCTAATTCTGAAACCTTTTTTCAGCAAGAACCTGGGAACACTTTGGGATGATTTGGGGAAAACAATGGAAGGGGAGGATGAGATAGAGGTGGGACAAGTTGATTGTGGTACAGATAAGCCAGTGTGTAACAAAGTTGATATCCATTCATACCCTACATTCAAACTCTTCTACAATGGAGAAGAAGTCGCAAAGTACCAAGGTAGAAGGTTTTTCTTTGAAATTTATTTAACTATCTCATAGGCGATTTAAAATATCCTTTTTCTTGTTTCAAAATACAAGGATACGTAATTTGGATTTGTTTTTCTACTCAACCAATCTGTATCTGCTTTTCTGAATTGTCCTGTGATTATATCAGTTTGTGTAGAAGAAAATATGGAAGTTAGTGTGATAATATAAGCAAGCGTTACATATCATGCTTCAAGTTTTTTTTTGTTTTTGTTTTTAATAAGAGAAGTGAATTCTTGAACAAGATAATAGTGTAAAACTGTGTCAAACTCAAACATATTTGGGACATCTAAAACAAGAAAGTTTATGTGAATTTGGTAGAGGCAGTTTTTAGCCATTTCTTGCTTAGTGCAAGGGTCATTTAGTTATCAAACATATTTAGACATCTAGTTATGGAGCTTGTGGGCCATGTCAAATTACTTTTAGGACGGTTGTCAAACATATTTCAGCCATGAAGCTGAATACTTTGCTGTAAGGTCAGCCACATGAAGAATTCTAAAAAAGAAAGTGGATAAGTAGCTGAAATGTTTGCTTATATAGCAGCAACATTTAGGGATTTGTGTGGTTAAGAGTGATGTTTTAAAAAGGAAAGTTGATCAGATTGTTTGTAGATAATAATTGACATGTGGTCTAAGCACGTAATTTCATAGCCTTTTACTCTTGCATTAAATTCAAACTGTTCTGAATACCGATTTTCTTAAGCTGAGGGCTATCATAAGCAACCTCTACCCCATAAAGGCAGGGGTAAGGTCTTCATATAACCCACTGGCCCACCCTCCCCAGACCCCACTTGTGGGACTTTACTGAGTATGTTGTTGTCTAATTCCGTAATTGAATCAAGTTGGTTATTTAGCTTCTATTCATAATAAAATTCAAGGTACCATGTGTTGTCTTTCACTATTTTATTTGGGTGTTAGCTCGCAGCTCTATGTTTATGTGCTTGGGTCACCCAGTTTTGAAAATTTATAGGATGTAACAAGCTGGTCTCACCACTGCAGTGCCCATTAACTTTTATTTGACTGGGAATCCTGTATTTTACATCTGTTGCTGTAGGACCGAGGAATATTGGATCGCTGAAAGTTTTTGCACTAGAAGAAGCAGAGAAAGCAGCAACAAAAGCTGAAGCAGATGATGATAAAGAGTTATAACTTACTGTCAGGTAAACTCTAAATGCCTCCGAGTTTTGCATTTCGATCTAAAACCATTTCATACAAAGTTGAAAACCACTGCATTCATCCCTTTTTGGTCCAAATCCCCAAGTGTCCCACTGAAATGTGGTTTGACAATGACAGGTAACAGGTACATTTTTGCTATGTTTCAGGGGAGCGAGTGTTTCCTAAGCAAAATACTGAGAAAATTAGAACGAACGGATCCACAGAGTCTTCTTTTACAGTGACACTCTACTGGTGATGGCGTCTTTTCTCCTAGTTTTCTTGTCTAGGATTTTGTTGAATCCGAGTAGGCTGACATTGGCAAACGATGAAGGAGTTGATTTCTTAAATGATTAATGTAAACTCTGAAGATACTTGAAAGGAGAAGAGGATAACACAGAGATGTTAGATATGAAATTTGTTACTGCTATTCTTTTTGGCTAAGAGTAAAGTTGTCATATTTAGCTAATGCAGCTGTAATGACAAGACCAAAAATATAATGCTTGCAAATATTTTGAAATTTCATGGGTCCCTGATCGTTACGCCTTTTCAAAAGGAATTTCGCTAGCTTATGATCGTTGTTGCTAAATCACCAACTTCTTTGACCTTCCGGCATGGGGCAGGAGTTGGCCTCCTTGCTGTTGTTAAAAAGCTATGTCTACCATATTAGCATTTTGGAATTAAATTCCACAAATAGATGTTGTAAGAATATTATCATGAAATTTCATTTGTAAAATTAAACTATCGCGATACCCTAAAAAAACCCTGAGGAGACATGAATAACATATTGTTTTCAAAAAATATTACTAGGAAATAGCATTAAAAAATCAAAATGTTTTGGTTTTGGTTGCGTAACGTTTAGGTTTGATTAATAAACATTAACATTGTCAATAGAGCACGAAATATACATTCGAAAGATAACTAAATTTCAATAGGTATACTTTAGAATGTTTCTCCTATTATTTGCGGTGTCTTCATTGTTTTTGTGTTTTTTTCCTTTTAAATCAACTCTATTATATGTTACCTGAACCGAGGGTCTTTTGAAAACAGTATTTCTATCTTCACAAGGTAGGAATAAGGTCTGTGTACATTCTATCTTCTCCACACCTCACACATGAAATTTTACTAGATATGTTGTTATTGTTATTGTTATATTACACTTTTATAATACTATAATAATTTCAAAAATAAAAATAAACTAACTTATAAGATTATATTGAATTTGTTGTTATTGTATTAAAATAATTTCAAAAGAAGTGTTGGAATATGTCAACATCATAATGGCATGAAAAAGAGAAATGTGGACATAGAATATAATGCTAAGACTTGGAGGCCAAGTAAATTTGATCAAATGTGTTCAAGACATGACGTTAAGATATTTGAGTTGTTTTTTTATTTTTATTTTTTATGTATATAATTTATTTTATTTAAAAAAAAAAAACTTAAACCGACTTAAGTTCACTCATCCTCCTCTATATATATAGAACCAATAACCTTTTGTAAACTTAAATTCTCCTTCATTTTTCAACTTATTATATGTGCTGTGCTTCTCAAGGTTCGAAATATGATATTCCATCACTCATTTTTGCTTAGTTTATGTATATTTCATGCAAATTTGTTCCATGATCCATCAGTTTTTAATAAAATTGATACTAGCTAGTGTAATTTGATGCAAATATGGTTGATGTTTGCTGAGTTTCTATATATTAATCCACCTTTCTCTTTTTTCGTCTGTCCCAAAAAAGAAATGTCACTTTTTTATGAGAAATAATTTAACTTTAAAACTATTGATTTACAGCTATACAACTATTTAAGGAGCACAAATATTGTGTCAAGTCAAACTGTGCCACGTATAATGAGATGGAGATGGAGGGAGTACTAGTTTTGATTAGTTTGCTTGCAAATTTGTTCCATGATTGATGAGTAATTTGATTCATGTTCATGATTGCTCTGTTTCTATATATTTGATTAATTTAATTCAAGATTTGTGACTAAAGTTCATTAGTTTTGTTCATCTTAAATGTCTCATGGTTCCTGGAGAAGAATGTTTGCCTTGTCGATTGTTCGGTCTTTGTGTATATTGTTTGATCATCGTTGGATATCTGTTTCGTGGATTGGCTACCAAAACTCGATTTTGATGTATTCGAGTTTTCAGAATTTGTCTATGTCTGTGTTTTGATTGAATTGTCAGATTGTTATAGACATTCGATATATGTTGGACTTGTTGGTTTGGTATGTTAACTGGGAAGAGTTTTTGTTTCTATTGTTTGACAGACTTTTAGTTGATCAACATGGGTAAAGAGAAGGTTCACATCAACATTGTGGTTATTGGCCATGTTGACTCTGGAAAATCGACTACCACTGGTCACTTGATCTACAAGCTAGGTGGTATCGATAAGCGTGTCATCGAGAGGTTTGAGAAAGAAGCTGCTGAGATGAACAAGAGGTCATTCAAGTATGCCTGGGTTCTTGACAAGCTCAAAGCTGAACGTGAACGCGGTATAACTATTGATATTGCTTTGTGGAAGTTTGAGACTACCAAGTACTACTGTACTGTTATTGATGCTCCTGGTCATAGGGATTTCATCAAGAACATGATTACTGGAACCTCTCAAGCTGACTGTGCTGTCCTGATTATCGACTCCACGACTGGTGGTTTTGAAGCTGGTATCTCTAAGGATGGACAGACTCGTGAACATGCGTTGCTTGCTTTCACACTTGGTGTTAGGCAAATGATTTGCTGCTGCAACAAGGTTTGCTCTTTCTTCATGTGTGACTCATTTCCCAACACCCCCTTCACGCCCCCAAATGGGGATGGACCTGGTTCTGATATCATGTTAAGATATGACATCTGGACCTAACTAATGAGGGGAGGATTGTCTACGTCTATATAAGCAGACTACGAGTTCGTTCCCCAATGATTGGGACTTTAACCTACTCTTAACAGATGTTACCTGAAGAATGATGTTTCATGTTTTGCTAATATGTTTTTCTTCCTTGTGTAGATGGATGCTACCACACCCAAGTACTCCAAGGCTAGGTACGATGAAATTGTGAAGGAAGTGTCTTCCTATCTCAAGAAGGTTGGTTACAACCCGGACAAGATCCCATTCGTCCCCATTTCTGGTTTCGAAGGAGATAATATGATTGAGAGATCGACTAACCTGGACTGGTACAAGGGTCCAACCCTTCTTGAGGCTCTTGACCAGCTTAATGAGCCTAAGAGGCCCTCGGACAAACCCCTGCGTCTTCCACTTCAGGATGTCTATAAGATTGGGGGGATTGGAACTGTCCCTGTTGGTCGTGTTGAAACTGGTGTCATCAAGCCTGGTATGGTTGTGACTTTTGGTCCTACTGGTCTGACTACTGAAGTTAAGTCTGTTGAGATGCATCATGAAGCTCTTCAGGAGGCACTTCCTGGTGACAGTGTTGGTTTCAACGTCAAGAATGTTGCAGTTAAGGATCTTAAGCGTGGATTTGTTGCTTCCAACTCCAAGGATGACCCGGCTAAGGGGGCTGCTAGCTTCACCGCTCAGGTCATCATCATGAACCATCCAGGACAGATTGGAAATGGATATGCTCCAGTGCTGGACTGTCACACCTCCCATATTGCTGTCAAGTTTGCTGAGATCTTGACTAAGATTGACAGGCGTTCTGGTAAGGAACTCGAGAAGGAGCCTAAGTTCTTGAAGAACGGTGATGCTGGTATGGTTAAGATGATTCCCACCAAACCCATGGTTGTTGAGACATTCTCTGAGTACCCACCATTGGGACGTTTTGCTGTGAGGGACATGCGTCAAACTGTTGCTGTTGGTGTTATCAAGAGTGTTGACAAGAAGGACCCATCTGGTGCTAAGGTCACCAAGGCTGCTCAGAAGAAGAAATGAATGGTGCAGTTCAACTCTGGAGTTCCCAGAGATATCAATATCTACTATAATAAAGTGTGTTACGAAAACTTGCTATGCTTTACTCTTCCTGTTCATGTTCAGTCTTTTATGTTGTTGTTGGGTTCTTGTTTTCTGCCTTGTATGTCCGGTATCCTTTCCCAGAACTGGGTGCTTGACAGACGGTGGCAAAAGACATAGTTAAAAGTCATTTGGTTTATCTTTTGAGGTGCCTTGGTTCATCCAAGACAGCTCGGAAGCTTTGTTATTTGTGTTTTCTTATAATACGTAAATCGTACTTTTCTGTTTTTGTGCTAATTATCTTCTATTGCATTATCCATCCTGCTTTTCCCTTGACATAGTTTGGATAACTTGTTTGAAGTCTCTGGATGAGGTTGTGTGCAACTCAACTATTTCATTGAATACTTGCTACCTCCCCGTCAATATGAATACCAATTAACTCCGCCCACCAAAGCTTAGACAAATGAGAAAAAATTACCTAGCATTATGATCATCCACTAATAGTCAAGGTCACTTAGAAAGACAACATCTCTGTGATAAATATATTAGACAAGTTGAGGTTTCCCATTGTATCAGGCAACAACCTAATAGGTAGCTGCAAATACACAATTTTTGGGTTCTGGGGACAGTCATCAGGTGCATGTCGTATACTCCAAAAGTAGTAAGTAGTGCATATTTAGAGAGCCGACATGGGTGCAGCAACATTTTGGACAGTCCGAGCAACATAAATTTACTCCCACTATCCCACATTGTATAAAAGCTATGAACAAGAAACTGAACCAAAAGTTGCTAGTAGTATAGTATTTATCTTGAATTCTTTGTATTTTGGTTACAGAGAAATAGTTTGGGTACAAAGAGGTTTTTCCTGACATAAAACTTGAGCAAAACAAAAACAAGAACTCTGTATGCAACAGCCATAAGAAACAATACTAACAAATTTTTCCACTTAGAGTTGCTATCAGCAGATATGTCATATACATTTTGCAAAGCCTGATTACCAGATATGGTCCTCACCTGACCAACTGCAAAAGAGGTCTCGATGTACTCGTTCTCCAAGAGCCCCTGAAATAAGGACACGGATTTTAACATATATATAAAAGAGATGACCACCTAGTGATCAAGCACATGCATTTGAAAGAATTTATAGCCAATTGTTTAACCATTTTTGAACTTGCCTGGATAGAGTAAGTATGAAAAGCTATATAAGAAATGGGGTACATCCATACTGGTCCTGGCAAAGAACTTCTGATTCTTAAAAAGCCAGCAGAAAGCATCATTATCACCTGAAATGTAGAAGACCACACCGTTGAATGGAAGAAGAAAGATGTCAAATCAAATAAATCCTAGATAAGGAAAGATCTGAGTGTAACAACCCTATAGATCAGTAAAATTGCAATACTAGTTTTTCTTGAAATATGTAAACTTCATTCGTGGTAAATAATATCTTCAATACATTGAGATTTAAGACGAAACTCACTTGTATGGAGACAAAAATCAAGACGCTCCAGAAGATGTCTTGCCAAATGGAAGTAACAGCGAGTACCAATCCTTCATTTACCAATAGGCATGTGAAGAAATTCAGCACGAAATACATCAACATGCTGAACTCATCCCTCAGCCCAACAAGAAAATAGAAGACGAGACTGGACGAAATGGAGATGAGAAACAAGAAAGGTATGCTGGCAAAAAGCTGCCCAAGTAGGAAAATAAATGCACCAGAATGCTGGTTTGATTCTTCACAGGCGTATATCTGCATGTAATAGAAACAGCCTGATTAGTCTTTGTTTTTTTCCTGTTTTCTTTTGAGCCGGATGACCAAAGAACAAACTGGCCTACATAGCATTCAATAACGAAACCTAACTTTCGCAACAGAAAGTAAAAGATAAATAGAAATCAGTGACAGATTATATAGTTACCTTACCTCCATTGAAGGAAAGATTGGATACATACTATACTAATTATCCCGTTTCCAGGAAGAATATCTCTAAGACATTAAAGTCACAAGGCCTTCAACCTTACAATATTTTCATGAATCTACTCACATAAAAGCTGCTTTTAAGATGCAAGTTTAAAAGCATTCTTGTTTGGCCTGACGAATTTGAGCCAGGAATTTGACTTAAATGCAACATGGTGGGAAAGTTTTTACTTTGTAGTTGAGTATAAGATAATTCACCGGCGGAGCATTGCAGTCGAAAACATTCAAGTACACATTCTTAATATATATCCCCCAAAATTGCAATACAAGTATCACATCTAGACCTCATAACTTCACAATTTAAGCGATCATTTAATTTGCATAGAGATGATCGGTCATAAAAAAAAGGGTGGAAAATAACCTCTAGTGACTCTGATATGGAGATTGAAACCCGGGAATAACAGAAAACCAATAGAATAGGTTCTCTAATACTGAACTTGATATTCCGGGGAATTGAAGATGGAACTGGATTAAAGATTACACCATCTTGACAAGAATGGCCATGGCCTACTAAACAACCATAAGAGAATGAGTACTGTCTATAGTTTCCCTATCATGTGGCCTCTTATGTTCGAAAACATGCATCTCTTGCATTCATTTCCAATATGAAATCACTATACAAGCCAATAAGTTCTATAGAATCATTCATGCATGTTATCCAAAAGAATCACAAAAAAGTTATAGGAATCACCTTAATTTCTTTCATTTGTGCAGGTACACCGGCAATGCTCAATAGTGAGGTGAATGAAACAAATACAAAAATTGCTGCAACTCGTGTCTGCATCACAATAAAGAGGTCAATGTTTAAATCAGAAAAATAAGGAAGATTGATCGCAAAAAGTTATCATGAGAAGAACATCTAACATCATAGTGGAGAAACTCAGTCCATAAATAACCAAACAATCTTGGATACATGCATTTATTGCTGTACATAATTTCCTCTTTTCAACATATAACACAAATAAAATCAAAAGTTGCCTTGGCAAACAAAATATCCCATTTTAGGTAAATAACCAAACTGCTCAGAAGAGATGGCATGTCCCCATATCATATAGCACACTACTTAAGTAAGAAAAATCAAAGGAGAAAATAGGCATATCTAATGTCTTGATGGTTATCAGCTTACCACAACAGATGATAAGGTATGCCCCAATCCAGAAAATACAGTACCAATGCAAAGTGCGAGAAGCATATATAGAATCAACCTAAGCCAATAGTATTTCCACTCCCTTGACATAATCAATAAGGATCTCCAAGTCAACACTGCAACTCGTGTTAAGTTGCCTACCATTCCCTTGCTTTTGAGAGATGGACCTTCCTGAACAACAATAGCAATAAATCAGGGAGTATATTGGAGTTCAGGTGCTAGAAATAATGTTTGTTTAATAAATCTAAAAATCTTACTAAGTTCAGGTGCTAGCAATAATGGTTGTTTGATAAAGCTAAAATCTTACTACTAATTTAGGAAGACAAAAAATTTAGTTAATTATTTAAAACTTTGAAGAGTTCTGAGGGAAATAACAAAATTTTGAAGTGACTAAGATGAATGACCAGAGAGTGTATAACAATTGC
Organism: Solanum etuberosum; assembly: GCA_029582245.1. Taxonomy (NCBI): domain Eukaryota; kingdom Viridiplantae; phylum Streptophyta; class Magnoliopsida; order Solanales; family Solanaceae; genus Solanum; species Solanum etuberosum. Next base: position 11,316 of record JAJONR010001441.1, on the reverse strand, counting down.
ATCCTTCAAGGGTTTTGGTCATTTCTCCGGACAACCATTATTTCTTAATCATCAAACAGAAAACTACATCTTAAAGAAGTACTCACTCCATTCCAACCTACACAACATAGTTTGATTTGGCACGGAGTTTAAGAAAGAAATTTTTTTAAACTTGCAGTCTTAAACTTGCCATGACATTTATGTGGCTAGAGAAACATGTCATCAAGCGTAAAATGATAACATTTTAAAGTTAAATTATTTCCAAATACACAAAGGTGTCATTCTTTTTGGATTGGACTATAAGGAAAAAGTTCCATATAAATGGAAGGAAGGGAATAACTGTTTGCCACAATAATTTCATCGTCAACTGAATGAATTAAATATGTTAGCTCCCAAGATATGTATTTATATTTCACAGGTAGGAGTATTCAAGTTCTGTATGAAGTTAATAGTGACAGATGTTAGATCTCCTGTAAAAACATACCTTCTCAGTGAGCTTCACTATCATAGTCTCGAGAGAAACAGCATCTGCCGACGATTTATAGGTTGCTTCAAGGGTACGTATAGCAACAGCAGTATCCATGTTCACTGCTGACAAGTCTCCATGGTCATCCTGTCCAGAAAACAAGTTATACAAACTTAGAGGAAAACCATAAATTCTTTTTCTTTTTCTTGGATGGGGAGGGTTGTGAGGGAACTGTTGGACACTCTTATGATAGCTTGCCTAAACGATGACATATTCCTCTTCAGAAGAAGAATTGACTCTAATAAATAGAACAGCAGCATGAGTGAGTCATGCAGGATGATGGTAGTAAATTCCACAAAAGTAGACCGTAGATGTTCTATTCATATTGTTAGCTAACAAACCAGCAAGAATCAGTATGATTGAGTTGCTAAAGCAACAAATTAAGGAGTTCAAATATTTTCAGGAAAATACCTGCCAACTTTTGCACATCGCGATGATCCTGTCGAACTCTGTGTTTATGGCACGCAAGAAATGATCCGAAGGACTTTGCATGATTGGGCAAGGAAAACCAGCATTTGAAAAGTGCTTCACCAACATCAAAAAATGATATGTCAGTCTCTGATAGTTATTCTTATCGAGAACCTAATACTGTGTAAGAAAACACAGCTTCTAACCGACCCCCACCCCCAAATAAAAAAACAAAATCATTTCCCTCTTTCCCCCACAACCCTGTGATTGTGCAATATTTACCCCTTGGGAGAAAGTTTGGCCCCAATAATTCAAATATATGATTTCCTCTTACCTAGAAACTAGCGAAGTAAATGTTACTGATTTCCTCGGATTGATAATGCAACTACATACTGAGATATAGACAGCTTTGACCGGAAGATGCTTGTACATGACCCACTTTTGACTACTCTCAACGTTACAAAATAAGTTTCAACAGGGACAATCTTGCATCCACATCCCAATTCTAAGAGAAGCAGGCAACAAAAATGTAATAATCCTAACCATGGGTAACTATGTAATTCAAAATAATTACCACCCTTAAATGAAAGGTAATACATAAACCATTTAAGTCTCAACTACAGGGGCCACTTTTATCCTATAGTAGAGAGTGTCATCTGAATTATATATACATTTGGCTCCTTAGTTTTCAAATAAACCACATCCCTCAATTATCTATGAATCTTACATACAAGAAACGAGCAACTAAAGCCTTATTGCAACACCAATTTGTATCATTCAGTATATAATTGTTCTATTTGATGCACTCCTGATTGCTGAAAAGAAACTGTACAAGAATCAAGAAGGGTATAGTGAAGCATACTCAGATATATTACCTGCAAACAAGCCAAAGTTTCTCCAAAAAACAACGTATTTCCATTTGAGAGGAGGCAAATGCGATCAAAAAGGCCAAAAACTTCAGTACTGCTTTGGTAAATGGTGAATATCAGAGTGCAGCCGGTACTTGCGAGCTTCTTCAGTGTAACCATCATCAGAAGTGCAGAAACACTGAATGTGACAATTGATTGAACGTCAGGTAACTAGGAGTAATGCATTAATAAACATATATAATAGAGTGAAGAGCCTAAAACGGCAAGTCTCAACCGCAATGAAACACAAGATTTTTTCTTTTTGTTGTGCGAATCACAAGTAATATTATACTGGCATAATTGATTGGAAGGAAGATAAGAGCAATTCAATCCAGAAGATAAATTTAAATTGCATCATGTTGTTTCATTCTGGTGTAAACGGGAATATATAGATGCCACTGAGTCTCTGTTAGAAGTACTAGAGTCTCTGTAAGGAAGAATAGAACTTTTGCCAGTTAATAATTTTTTTACTTCATCTCCCTATAAATATGGCTCACATATCATTTTGTGCTTTTAGTATTATAAAACTTGTTATCATCTCAAAAAAAAAAATTGATTGGAAGAAAAACTTTATAGAGAATCAAAAAAGGTCACTCATTTGATTGAAGTTACAACCCAAGGAGAACCACACCCCAAAAGCTAGCTCTTCAGGTGGGAGAGCCCAAGGCTATATATACCCCACATCAGCACATAGTAGTACCGATGAAACTCTGGAGGTATCAAAAGTTGAATTGGCTTCTTGTTGACAGGGAGGAAAGCAATGACATCAAGTTTCTATGATGAAAAATAGACTGACCAAGGATCGGCCTAGTTGGGGGGAAGTATGTGTGATGTTTGTATGCAAGATTTGATTCAGAATTATTTGATGACCCAATAAAGACGAGAAGGCTCTGAGGCAGGTAACATATTTGTAACTTATGTGCAGGATTATGTGGATCTCTTTTCTTTTCTTTTTTTTGATGAAGTTTATGTGGACTTATTTGGTGATAGCAAACTCAATCTTTTTCTCCATCGCTACATATGTAACACATAAGACCAGCCAATAAATCTCCTTTCCCATCTAATCCATGACATATTAGGGAGGCATTTACCAACAATGAATACCTTAGTATAAAGTTAAACAGTGTTCAGTGACAATCCTTTTGATATTTAAACTTGGTGTAAGAAGTAAACCTGTCAAGCCGATAAAGGGGTTCATCTATGAATAAAATGTGTGGTCTCATAACAAGTTCCCTGGCAATACTGACACGCCTTCTCTCGCCACTTCGAAGACCTTTCATGTAGCAGTGTCCACCTATAAGTTTATTAGCATAATCTCCCAGTGACATAGAATCAATAGCATCCTCCACCACACTCCTTTTCTGACAAAGAAAACCAGGAAGCTGAAGCAATGCTGAGTAGTAGAGGAATTCACGCACTGTCAACGTTCCAATAAGAGTAGTTTCTCTGTCAACAAACCCCTGCAGGCAAAAAAGTTCCATATCAAAGGTCGAGCTCATGATAAAGAATAGCCAAGTTCCTCATCTCTTAAAATCAAACTGAATGAAGTAATATTCTCTCTTTCCTTAATAATACTGCAATAAATTTTCATTAAACCACCAACCTTCACATTTGCGTGTTATTGTTTGGGTTGTGTATTGAGGAGTGAGGACATGAGTAGATTCTCGTCTAATGTAGTTTTTATACACCCGTGAACAAGAAGGGCTGGCAGTTGTGATAAAAAGAATTTCCATTAAGTTTGTGTACAACCTTTGCTCCTTGTGGAACTCACAATAATAATGTTGATCTTCATTTTGAGGTGCAATAAAGGAATAAAGCACCCCTTTATAGTAAGTAAAGAAAGGGGTTGGTCAAAGACAAAACTAAATAGGAAAGGTATTCCCTGTGGCATAGAAGGATGCTTACACTTTGTTCAATGCACTCAACATAAAATTAAACAAGTCTTAAAGATAGATTCTAGAAATTAGGTCTAGAAAACATAAGTTTTTGGCTGTTGTACTTGCTCCTTTTCAGGGCAGATTCGGGTCACATTCCACTTCCTCTTGGGGGTCAATTTTGACCTCTAAATCATTGTAAGGCTTGGTCAAAAGATCTTCCTTGGGATGGAGATTTTTCCATCGTAAGACGATTTTTTATTGCTAATTGAAGTCCATTAAGCGTGTCTTAAAATTTCTTTGTTTGAGATCTTGTCCTGGTCTTCTTGGAGCTCTCAAAACTTCATCGTTGTATTTTAATGACGTTGAGTTGCCATAGATGGCATCACACCCTCCAAGTGTCTATCCCCGAGTGTGTGGGGATGTTGAAGTCCCACATTGGTTGAAGGTTGGATGTAGCCTCTTTATATGGTTTGGACGATCCTCACTTGATGATCTAGTTTTTGAGGCCAAGTTCAGGCTAAGATCACTTTTTTCAACAAATCCAAATTGAATATTGTAGTCAGAACACCATAGAGTTGCTTAAGGGATTAGCTTCGTTGGTGATGGCTACTCTACTGTTCAACAAGTTGCAGGATGCTAATTTTAATCACTAAATGTTTGTGGCTCCAATTGCCTCAATAGAGGTCAGATAAATATAGTTTATGGGCTTTACAGTTCCCATAGAGTGAAACTAAAGATTGAATATCCCTGTCTCTCTTGATACTAATAAACTTCTTCTGAGTTTTGAGTGAAACTAAAGATTGAATTTCCATGTTTCTCTCGATGCTAATGAACTCCTGAGAAATACTCCTATCCTTCTTTCCACCTCTTTTTCAGACGGACTTCTTCAGTAGGTTTGAGATCAATATTTGAATAAGAAATATGCACCTTAACAAAACTGAGGGAGCTGAAAAATGCACCTTAAATATTTAATTTCTCAGTTTTGGATGGGGTTGCTACAAGTTCAAATTTTTCTACTAGATGATAAATTAACTAGTAATTCTACATTTTTTTACAGTAATACCTTCTCCATTTAAGAAGTCGCATTCATGAGAGGTGAATCAAAATGGCAACTCTATAATGATATTTAGAACATGTTGTTAACCATTAAAAATAATCACATTTTATTTTTTTCCTTCAACTTCTATTTCTTGAAAATTCATTATTTTCCACGTGTGTTTACATTCAAACTTTTGCACAGGAAAGCAAGTAAACCGCACAAATACAATGTAAAAGCTCATGTCAGATATATTAAAGAAAAATAGCCATGGACAACATTTTGCCTACTATGAACAGCAACTCAACTACAAAGTTAAAAAGCATAGACTTACATAGGAGCCATAAGGCATGGACATTTTCGTCCCATTTACGAAAACCTCACCATACATTCTGGCTGAATCAGGCAACCTTCCTAAGGAAGAGAAACAAAATTGGGTTATGAACGATTCATACAGAATGATACGCAGTGCAATAGACGTTTCCTATAGAACACAAACCTGAAAGGGCTCTCAAGAGCGTTGATTTCCCTGACTTGGCAGGTCCCATTATTACAGTCATTGTACCAGGTAATGCATAACCATTTGAACTCTTTACCACCTTATCAGAGTATTTCCGTTTTCCCTTTATGGTAACTGTTAAATCCTTCCAGGCAATAGATGCCCCAGCAATTTTCCTTGTAATAACTGCTCCATCTGGTAAAGGTGGAGACGGCAACGAACCACTATTAATCTTTGACAGGGAAGGGGAGGCTGGTGTAGTTGCAGCATTGATGGAATCACCTCCTTCGTCCACTCTGACTTCAATATCCGTGTCATCCCAATCAGGTGAATCTTCAAATGAAATTGGTTGTCTAAGTGAACCAGGTTTCCTCAAGTAGAAGAAATTACTTGATGGCACCCTACTCGCTGGACTACTTGCCGAAGAAGACGAAGACCTATAATGATCCGATTGGGACTGTATTTCTTCCATTTCCTTTTCAGTCCTCTAATTCTGCTCAACTATTCTAAAATGGCACACTGAACTGCAACTACTCTGTAAATATCCAGTTACAAATCACTGAAAAAACGAAAAATGAAGAAGAAGTTACAACAATAGTAGAAGAAACCACATTCAAACAACTTTAAGCATCAAAAGGGCTTTCATATAAACTCTTATGCATCAAATGGCACCAATAGCTGGTTGTGAAAACAAAAACCATTTCAAATTTATATCAATCAATTCATCACCATGCCTCCATCCCAAATTAGTTGCATCAGCTATATGAATCTTTTATGTTCATTCCGCTCTATTCAAACCAATTTCATTTCGAATACTTCAATTTGTTTTTAAAAGATAAAAAGGGTATTCTTTAAAACTAGAAATTCTCTCAATATCCCAATTATCATACACTAACATATAAGTTTCTAACCCCATTATAAGAAAACTTTCAGCAAACATAGTGTAAGTTTAAGAAAAAAATGATCAAACTTTAAACCTGAAGTGTCACTTTTTAGCGAGTTCTATACCTGGACTAGCAGGTGTTTGTGATTCCGACCTGAATTATCACCAACTATTTATCAAACACACCTCGAAGCTAACTAGATCAAGTGTTTGACTACAGTCGCCAAAAGGCACGTGACAACTTAATTTGCCCATAAATTTCATCCACATGGCAGTTGACTCATTAATTTCGAAGAGTATTTTGATAAATAGTTAATAATAGTTCACCTAGGAAACACAAACACTTGATAGTTCAGACAGAAAACTCACAAAAAGGTGATACTTCAGGTGTATTTTTGATTATTATCTCTTAAATTTTTTTAAAAAAAATCCAATTATTTCCTTTAATTATCTCTGTGGAAAGCCATTTAGCACCATTTTTATTTAAAAAGAGAGTGCACACCACACACCATTAGATACTAGTCAAGGTGTGTTTTCGATAAATAATTGGTGATGTTTAGGTAGAAAACGCAAACACATGATAGTTCAAAGCACGAAACTCGCAAAAAATATATATATGATATTTAGGTATATTTTCGAAAAGAAAAATCAGGAATATTAACTGGATATAATGAATCAGATGAGCTAAAGAGCACCTACAAATCTTTTTAATCCAGAAATATTACCATATAAAAAGAATCCTCTTTTTTTTTTCTTTTCAAGTGAAATGCTATAAACTTAATTTCATCTATTTGAATCAAAGATAAAGCACAAAACTTTTTAGCTCTAACCAACACTTAACAGTTTTTTCTTGGCAAACAATAAACTCTCAACTCTCATAACCCAAAATAATTCACACACAAAAGCAGAAACAAAAACAAACTCAAAACAGAATAATTATTTTTAACCAAAAAAAAAAACACCACTAACAGATTTGTTTTACGGATTACAAGTTGGTAAATCAAACATTAGCAAAAAAATGAAAGCTCAGATAGTCAATCAATCGAGCAGCTACTAAAATTCCCCCCCAAAACAAGAAATTCTAGCATACTAGTAGTTTTATTAAGCTAGTGCAAAATAATTGGAGCAGCAGAAAAGATCACCCAATCCAAATGGCGTAAAAACTATGACAGAGATTGATTAGAGCATCGAAAAAAAGCAAAAAAGAGAAGCTACCATTTGGTTGAAGAAAGAAAGAACACAAACCTGGATCTGAATTCTGAACACTGAAGATAAAAGAGGAGAGAGATGAAGAATACTTTAAGAGAGAGAGAGAGAGTATAAAGACTGCTGCTCACTGAAACACTGAAATAGAGCAAGTGTTGTCTTTACTCTTTCAGACTTGACATGGAATCATTTTAGCCCCTTTTTTTCTGGGTTCAAAAATTTAGCACCACCTTTCTTTTTCCTTATTTAATATTACGTCGGTGGTGTTGAGATTTAATTAAATTTAAATTTATAACGAAGGAGAGTACTTATCAGTTCATCATAAATTTCAGATTACAGTAATTATTGACAAGAGATGATTTTACTGTATTGCATTGATTACAAAGGGTAATACTATTGAAAAAATGATATTTCTTTCGGTTTTTCTTACTTGTCACATTCAGACAAAAATTATAATTTATAATATTTTTCATATAATTTTTGAATCTTATAATGTAATCTAATTTAACTTTAAAAGTTATTCAAATTGATTTTCAAACCACAATGCGACATTTAAAAAGTAACGAAGGAATACTTTGATTTATGTATGTAAAATATGTACTTTAAATAATTCTCTTCTACTAGACCAGAGGGATATTGAATAGAGTGTATCAATAATTTATGTTATAATTATTTTTTATTAATAGTTTGATTTATTGTATTAAATATTTTTTTACCATTAAATAAATATGGTGTACTAGAATAAGTACAATATTGAATATGATGTATTGGAATAAGAATAATACCCTCTATTTTGTTAATTTCATTGAATAGGATGTAGTTATTATTAAGATTATTTTTAAAAAATTTAATTGCAAATTATTGAATGTTGATGATATTATTCTGATAATTGTGTTATTCAACTTATTTATGTAATTTCTAAAAGTACATGAGTGCCAATTAAAATGAAAAATTGTTTAATGTTCTAATTAAATTGGTAATTAAAGTATTATATTAATTAGGAAGGGGGGGAGAAAGTCAAAGAAAAGAGAGGAACATTGACCTTTTTCTTTTCTCTTTTTTTTTTCCTTTGAAAAGAAAAAGGTAGCTCTAGAATTTGAATTATGTTTGAGTGGAATCTAAGTATCTTTATTAATAAGATTAATGATAATTATAATTACAATCCTTTGTATTATCATAATTAAAGAAATGTTTAGTGGTCTATTAACAATATACTTTTTATTTTCTTTGTTTTTCCAGCTTGCACCATTCATGATTAAGACATGTTTAGACAAATGCCACCTTAACATTTGTAAAAGGTGAAAATATTATACTATTGTCAAAAGGTTGTCTTTTGTCCCCACCCCGGAATCTTTTCGTTCTAATACTTTATTTGAAAGTTATTGATATTTATCAAATATAATTCTGTTTGATGAAATATTATTGAATTAAATGACAAAGATATTATTAAGAAAAAATATATTTTTTTAAATAAAATGAAAATTAGAACCCCTACTCATCACCCTTTCATCCTTTTATTTGTGTTTTTCTTCTAAAAAAAATTCTTGAATATTATGTTCAGATCAATTTATAACTATTTTAATTATTTTGTTGAGTTTACGTCCTCCTTCTTAATATATGTTGTTATATTTGAGCGCGATAGTTAAAGAACAAAATATATAATTAAATATTGTGTGACCATAAACTACTTTTTTTCTTGGTCTATTTTTTATTTATAATTTTTTTAATGTCTTTTAGGAAAAAATAATTGAATTTCCCCTATTTTGTTTTTGTCAATTTTATGATACTCATCATTTCACCATATTAATCTCTATTCACACCGTTATAAGAGTAAGCATAAATGTAGGAAATAATTAATTTTATCTTAATTCAAAAATAGCAATCCCCGATATCCATAACAAGTCAAATGGATCACAAAATAGTAGTATCTCAATAAAGATAAAAGTGAATTTTTAAAATTAAATTATTTTTTAATATAAAAATATAATATATTTTTTATACAAACTAACAAAAAAAAAAGCATGTCATGTAATTTTCCATTGAGTATAAATTTTTATCTACTAAAATTTTATTAGATAAGAAAATATTACATAATATTAATATTTTGGTATTTGTAGAAATTTGAACTTTAATATCTCATAATTTTTATTTTTATTTATTTTTACTGATATTCACATTAGAATTTTAACTACTCTAAATTCGCGTCACACAAAATTTATTTAAAAGATAAATACTTCTTAACATAATATTTTGTCATATTCGAGACTCAAAATCTCATAATTTTCACCGTTTTACCATTCTCTTATTTTTTTTTTTTTGGTCTGGAATATATATTTCCATAAAGATTTATGGGTCCAAAAGAGGAAAAAATGAAACTCAAAGGGAAATAGGCTGATGATTGTTTGCTTCCTTTTTTATAAATAGGTATATTTTGGTTTTATTTTAGAAGATCAAATTGCCTTTAATTGGACATGAATTAAAGTGAATAAAAACCTTTTTATTTCAAACTTAATTTAGCAACTTAATTAGTTCTAGCATAATTAATGCCCGTTTAGTTATTATTTCAAAAGTTATATTTTGGTTTACTTCCTCTTTTTAATTATTATTGCCTTCTCTTTTCACTTTCCTATCATGGCTAGTATAGCTTGAGTTTGAAGTTACCTTCGCTTTATTGGAAAATGTAAGAAAATGATGAACCCATATGTCAATGTCAGAGACATAATTTTACCTAAGAAAATTTTAATCCAAAAATAGTTTTGCATTATATATTGTTGTTGAATGTGTCATAAATTGCATTAAATCACCATTGAGAAATTAAATAATATAATAGTTAGATTAATTAGAGCGAATATCTCAATCTCTTTAAGAAATTTCATGTCACTGCAGATGATTTACAGCAGTTAGGAGTGGAGCTATAGCCATCCCAGAGTGTCCAGTTGGATATCCTTTATTGAAAAATTATGTTATATATATATGCTAAATTTTACATTTAAAGAATATATATTTAAAGTTGGACATTTTTTATGAAAGCTTACCTTTGGTGTAGTGGTAATGAGAGTCCATTTGAATTTGGAAGTTCTGCGTTAGTACCTCAAAAAATACAATTTCATTTTGATAGCCACACACCATTATTATTGGACACCCTTAATAAAATTTCTGACTCCACCACTCCTAATAGATAGTTCTTTTGTTCCCTTCCGAATGAATTATTTGGAAAGTCCAAAGCTTTGAATCCACCATTATAATACCTTCTTTCAATGTAAATTTTTTTCTCCTTTAAATAGTGAATATGTTGGAGACTTAAAATATTTTTTCTAGTCTCAATTAGGGGTGTGCATTGGTTGTCTCAATTAAGTCTGATTTTATGTATTATTAATACTTCCTCCGTCCAACAATAGTTACCCATTATGCTATTTTGAATGTTCAATAATACTTGTTCATTTTATGAAATTAATGGATAATTTTATATTTAGTTCCTAATTTATTCTTATCATTTTTCAAGATATTGTATTTATTATATTCAAATGGTGATATAGTAAAATTATCCTTCTATTTATAACTTCTTAAGAAGTGTGTAAAGTCAATAGTGGACAAGTATTATTAGACAAGTGAGTATAATTTATCAATATTGTTAATAACAAAAAAAACACCATTATTTATAAGTTTAGAATTATTCCATGCAGATTTAAGTAACAAAGCAATGAGATAATTATATCGAAGAACATGGAGATGATAAATAATTAATGGTAAATCATGACATAAATAATTACATAAGTTACACTAAAAATAATGATCAAACGTGTACATTTAATATTAAAATGCATGAATATTAACGTATATAACATATGATTAAAACCACTTAAAATTACACCAAAGAAACATAACTCTTTTTTTTGGGTGGGTGGGTGGGGGGTTAATTAACCAACATATTTAGATAAGACTAAACAAACAAATGTGTTTGCAAATAAATATGTTTTCCTCCAAGCCAAATCAG